>VUQH01079756.1:0-18003 GCA_015106775.1 Etroplus canarensis
ATGCTGAGGTTAATTGGGCAGCCATATAATACCACCTTAGATTGGGAAGCTGAAGTCCTCCCCTCTCATAAGGCAGGTATAATAGTTTAAGACGAAGTCTGGCTTTCTTATCATTCCAGATGAATTGTCCTAACAGTTTGTTAAGTTTATCATAAAATGTCTTTGGTAAAGGCAGTGGGAGTGTTTGAAAATAATATAAAAACTGGGGTAAAATAGTCATTTTTATCAAATTTATTCGGCCAACCATGGAAATAGGCAAGGAAGACCAGCGATTCAGTGTCTCAGTTACTCTCTCCAGTAGGGGGTTATAATTTGCTGGAATTATGTTACTTATTTCAGGAGTAATTTTAACACCTAAATACCTGAAGCCTTCTGTAGCTGTTGCAAATGATTCCAGTGAAATTTATTATCGGAAAAATGATACATCAAGTAGTTATAACATGCCTCATAATAGATGAATTTGTGTGTAATATATGTACAAATGTTTCAGACCCCAGGTGTGTCGCTTCAGCCAATCAAAGTGCAGAATGGCTGAACGCCAACTTTGGTTTCTTCTCGATCTTTGCCCCTATCACTGACTTCTACACGCTCAATCCTAATTTCTCTGGAGTAAGTTTGCAAAACACAAACTTATTTAATTCCCACATTGAAAACAGACTTAATGGAGGCTTAACGTTTACTGTACAGTAAGTGTTCGCTTCTCTTCTCATTTGTGTCCTACTCAGCTGGAGGCTCTTCCCCTCCTGACTCCAAAACAGACAGCAGAGTTGCTGCTGTTGCCTCTTCCAACTCCGCCAGAAAAAGATGTTGTCATCAACCAAGTGTTTGACTTCCTGACAGAGTCGCCTGAGGTCAGGAAATATCCAGAGGTCCTCAAATTTCTGGTCAAGCTCGCTGAAGAGGTAACAGACTTGGTCAGGATATGGGCTTTTGAGAAAATTCCTGAAATAATCTTCTTCTTTCAGCCGCTCCCTTTAGGGGTCACCACAGTGGCTCATCTGCCTCCAGCTCAGCCTATCCCTTGCACCCTCTTCTGTCACACCAACCCTCATGTCCTCCTTCACTACATCCACAAACCTTCAATGTGTTGTTCCTCTTTTTTTCTTCACCTTCTCCTGCCTGGCAATTTCATATTCAGCATTCTTTTGTCCAGTATATCCCCCTACCTTCCTCTGTCCAAACCATCTCAAGCTTGTGTTAATTTTTTTGAAATATTAATCATAAAATATTCAATTTTTCAGATCAAGCTTCCGTGTGATGTCTACAAACAAATGTGAGTACTTTCAGATGGTTTCATAACATGATGCAGCTCACGATTCATTTCCTTGACATTAACCAAGTAGAACTTTTTTGACAATAGACACTGATTACAGGTGCATGTAATGAAACAATTATACTGCAATCATTAATGGATGAAACTGAACCATCATTAAGGGTCACCTGAGTTTTCCTTCTCTAAAATGAATATGAAAACAATGCAGAGAGTACTCTGATTCTAAAAAGGAAATCCGACTTTTGGTTATTAAGCTGGAAAGAAATATATTTACTATATAGACAGTGGTGTGTAAAAGTCTTCAGCCACCCAGTATTTCTTTACATTTCCCAGGAAAATAGAAAATAGATGCAATGATTTATTAAAACATTTGCAAACATAACTGGAAATACAACACATAAGGCAAAACAGAGTTTGTTCAATTCTAAACAGTTTGAAAGTCAAACTCTCTTAGGCAAGCTGTCTTGTCATTTCTTTAAGTAGTCTTCAGGATTGGTTCTCCATACTTCTTGAAAGGCATTCCAAAGCTCTTCTTTGGATGTTGGCTGCCTTTTGTTCTTTTCTCTGTCAAGATGATTCCAAACTGTTTCAATGATGTTAAGGTCAAGCAACCACTCGATAAGACCTGTTGCCACTGATTTTCAGTCCAGTTCTTTTGTAATTTGGCATACCTCACCATTTTCTCCCTAGTTCCCCTTCTATAAGAATGGTTTCTTGACAGCAACCCTTCCACTGAGACCGTTTCTCTTGAGGCTTCTTTGTAAACGGATCAATGGAAGGGTCAGATGCGTCTCTCAGGTCCTGTGTCAAGTCTTTGCAGAATCTGTTCTTATTTCTTAAGGACATGACTTTCAGATACTGTTAATCTATTGTCGGTAGTTTTTTTAGGCCTGTCGCATCTTCTCTTGTCCTCCACGTGTCCAATTTCCTAAAAAATTTTTAAAGACACACTCCACATTATGCCTGAGATATGCCAAGTTTTCAGCTAATAGCTCTATGGGAATCACCTTGTTGGTGCAAACATAATATTTTATGCCCATCAAACTGCATTATCTTTGGAATTTTTCATAGATTCAACTAAAGAAATGCAAACAAATTATGTGTTTTTGTGACAGGCTGCCAGTAACAAATTGTCTAAAGATACAATTTAATATTGTTCTTTGCCAAGAGTTATCTTCTATGTGCAGCACTGGTTCATTCCTTGTGTTAGGTGCTTTTTCATGCTTGAATGAGTCATAGGTCAGTGTTTAGTGACTTAAACAAAAAAAACATTTCTTCTAAAAAACGGTCAGGTACAAGGACTGGACTGAAAATGAGTGAAAAGGCAGCCAATGTCCAAAGAAAAACTTTGAAAGACCTTCAGAAAGCCTGGAGAACTATTGCTCAAGACCACTTAAAAAATGACAAGAGAGTCTGGCTGTAAAAGTACTCTAATTTTGATTCTGATAAAGAAAATCAATTACTTGATGGATCAATTAATTCAGTCACTTTCAATATTGATTTTTCAGCTTTGAAACTGCTCCATTATAGAAAATGTGCATCAAATGTACCCCATGAACCAGTTTCTTTCAGGGTTACCAAGGACTGCTACTGTCTGACAGTGTATGATTTTAATTAGTAAGGAGCTGGCAGGTTATCCCAAAAATTCTGTAATAAGTTTATTAGTGAAATAGGTAAACACATACCCGGAAGGCAAAAGCAAAAAATTATATGTTTTTGATGTAGATGTGGGACATTTTATGAAGGATTTTTCTTAGCATTTGAAAAGAGGGCAGTTTATGGTTTTGTTTTTTGTTTTTGTTGTTTTAATTAAAAACCAAACAATTCAGCAACTCTAATGGTGGAATAAACATTCTGGATGCTCTTTATTCATGTTTTGTGTGTGTGCCATTTGTGTGCCAGTTTTGATCGACTGTATGCAGCCATACCATCTCTGCCTCCAGAAATGGAACCAGTCACCTGGGCTAGTATAGAAGATCTGATGAACATTGCACCAACTGGTAGGTCTCGCTGCCTCACAAAGGCAAACAAAGTTATATCATTATATCACATTTCATTTAAAGTCTTAGTGTTTGTTTTTAAATTGTTATTTACAACCAAGTTTGTGGGTGTGCTGTTGTGGACTCAATGCTATTTATGTCTTGATTTTGAACAGAGTGTGTGCCAGCGAACTTCACGGTGAGATTTCTCCCACTCAACTTATGGCTAAATTTAAAGGCTATTCACTTGTATTTGGTTCTGGTGTTTCAGTGCTTTGGATAATATTTTTAATCATTCTTTAAAATTTGTCAATCCTGTCATTTACAGTGCCCAGTAACCCTGCTCAATAGTAAGAGTCTTTGGACTATCTAAACTCTCTTTTATCATTAATCAGTACAATATGTTACAGTATGGTAGGCTCTTTTAGAAAAAAAATCCATTGAGGTGATTTCTTCTCTACTTTTTGACAGGTACAAACATCTGCAGAGGCGTCAACAGGTATCCAATTCTCTGTTATTTGTATTCAAAGCAGTAAAAATTAATGCCGTCATATTTTTATTGACATGCATCTTTCTTTTTGGCATTTATTCACAGCTCTGATCTACAGTCTTACTTGAACACTTTTATGTCTGTTCCCTGCAACTTTCCCTTGGAGAACTATGCCTGTGCACAGGTGATGATACACTTTACAAGTCAGGGTAGGAATATTAGAACCGAGGAAAGACTAAATGCCCTCTCGTTCTCTCACTCATACAGCTGGACAACTTCACAGCCAGTCAGCTGGTGTCTCTTCTGAAGTGTGATCTGCCTGGAGACAGCAAACACTCCAAAATGCTGTGGAAGATGGTGCTCACTAAATTCTCCAGTGTTTTGAACCCAGCCCTGGATATGCTAGCTGACATGGTCAATAGCTTCAATAAGCTCTAATAAACAAATATCATAATTATTAAAATGTATAATTCATGGAAAACTTAGGATGTCTGTACTTTTTAAAACAACTGCATGATCTCTTCTACAGTCCATGCCCGTGATTCCATCAGCACCACAGGTTTTGGATGTGATTGGAGAGATCAGACTGTTGATGCTGACCAACGAGGAGCTTAGGGATACCGGCGTAATAAGCTTGTGGTTCTCCCACCGTCTGAGTAACTTCTTGCCATTTGCATCAGGAATGTTTCTGCGCTGTCTGAGCAGCAGAGACCTGAACTGTCAGTCATACCAGGCAATGTGAGTATTTGTCGGCATGCTGCCAAACTAGCATCTGGTAGATTTCACACGTCACTCATAGATTTGCAAGAAAGCATTTGTGAATCCTTGAGAGGATCCTTGAGAGGATTTCTGCTGGATTTTAAGTCTCAAGTTTAAGTCTCAAGTTTGAAATACCTGAAGTTTCACTTGGTAAGTTCAGATGTGTGTGCTATAAAAGGTTTCTTCTTCTTCTTGTCCGTCTCCTTCATCTTCTGGCTGCTCCCATTAGGTGCCACCACAGCAGATCCTCCATCTCCATCTCACCCTATCCCTTGCATTCTCTTCCCTCACACCAGCTCTCGCCATGTCTTCCTTCAGTACATCCATATACCTTCTCTGTGGTACTCCTCATCTCCTCCTGCCTTCCAGCTCCATCTTCAATGCTCTTACACCAATATATCCATTATCCTACATGTTCAAACCATCTTAACCTTGCCTCTCTGACTTAGGTAGGAAGCAAAACTGCACCATAGAAAACTACCTTTCAAAGTAAAACAGGAACAATTAGCACCAAAACAGGAAGGTTACCAGAAGTCAGTGACAAAGATGCACAGAAGACACAACAGGAAACAAGTCAAAATGGGGCAGGGGTGGCTGCAAGACAATGACTCAAAGCACACAAACAAATCAACAAGAGAATGGTTGAAAAAGAAGAAAATTAATGTTTTGGAACATCATAGTCTTGACATTAACCAAGATCAGAAGTGTGTTCAATTAAGACATGAAAGGTACAATTGTTAGTTAAGTCGGTGCAGAAATTCTTCAAAGGGGCCCCAGTTTGTTTTCATGCAACTGTACATAGAGAAATTACCACTGTGTAAGTTATTTTCTTTTTTGCCCTTGATTTTATTTTCAGACTCCAGGCATTTATCCAGCAGTTTGGACGCATGAGCTCAGAACAACAGCACATGGTCTTAGAGGACTTCATACTCCGTTTCCTGATGCAAACACAATCAAGTACTTACATCCTTCATATTTCTAGGATTATTACATTGAAAAATGTGTTAAAATTATTTACAGATATTTTTCCATCTTCTTTGCTTGCTGCAGATTTCAGCTGTGTGTCTACCTCCAACAACACTGCACAGTGGCTAAGGGAAAATTTGGGTCCATTTTCAGAATTTTTGACCCTCCAACAGTTGCTCCATCTCAACCCACAATTCAACCCTGTGAGATTTGACTTCAGCTAATGATGAGGATTTATTTTAAATGAGCAAATGCTGTTGATTATCTTGCCACTTGAAATGACTGTCGACTGTTCCTTCACTTATTTCCTTTTAGATGGAAGTCCTGACAGTCCTGACTCCAAAACAGAGCGCAGAGCTGCTGTTTTTGATGCTTCCATCACTGCCAGATAAAGATGTCATTATCAACGCCCTATTTGATTACCTGACTGAGTTTCCAGAGGAGAGGAAGTTCACAGAGTTTCTGACCAACCTTACCATGCTCAGTCAGCCGGTAAAAAGAGTAACAACCTTTATTCAGCTTTTCATTTTCATATGCTCATTAAAATAATATGTTCCTTTTCCTTCTTCTCCAAGGGAAACCTCTCTTGTTCGTCTTACAAAACACTGTGAGTTCATATCTAAATATACTTGGCACTTTGAAGGTGGTAAAAATGATTGCATGTAATCTAGCGGAGTAATTTAAATCCATTTGTTTTGGTGTTACAGGTTCTCCAGACTGGACTTGGCCTTGCGTACAGTTCCTCTTGTAATGATGTCATCTATCACACACACCAAAATGGTCTTATCACAGCACTTACCACCTGGTGAGTTTGCAAAATTAAAACATACAGCTTTAAAACAACTTGTAATGTGCTTATTCCACACTGTGTCACCTACTGTATGTGCAATCTGTGTTTAATGGGTGCTATCTTATGCATATATTTTAGACACATTTTACCCACATTTGGTCTCCTTTGAAACTTTGAGAGCTTCACTCTGTTTTAAAGTAAAGTTTTGTGGGTTTGAACTCATTTAAATTTCCCATATTTAGCAAAGATCAGGAATTACATCCCATCTTCATAACTTTCTTATAACTCCAGCTTACATCACTGAAATTAATTTTAAAAGCATACATTAACTTGTATTTCCTGTGTTTTTGTTATAGATTGCATCATATACAGTGGAGAGGTAATTAAATGTTTTTTGAATTTGGATTTTGTTTCAAATTGATGTTAATACAGCAGGCTTATAAACCTTGTCTTTTTCTCTCCCAAGTGCAATGTCACTATGGCAAATGGTAAGTTGTCTCGCTTATTTAGAAATTATAAATTCATAATTTGTTGTCATGAATAAACTTGAGCTCTTATTTCTTTTTAATTATTTTACAGAAACAATCTGTGCCAGAGTAAACAGGTAGGATTTCCAAAACGCTTTGTGGGATTTTATTTTTTCTAAAATTTTCACAGAACTCTATGCAGTCATGTGAAAAACCAAGTCCACCCCATGATTTAGTAGGTTGTAGAACCACCTTTAGCACCAATAATTGTTTTCTATATGACTTTATCAGTCTTACATTGTTGTGAAGAAATTTTGGCCCATTCTTCTTTACAACATGGTTTCAATTCATTGAGGTTTGTGGGCTTTTCATCACGGCTCTATTAACGTCATGCCACAGCAGTTCTGGCAGGTTGGGGTCTGGACTTTGGCACATGAATGTGTTGTCCCAAAAGTGATGACAGCAAAATGTTGAGCATCTGTTTCATTTTTAAACCATAGCACAGCATTTGAGCTCCAACTTGCAAGTGGAAAGACAAGCAAAGATCTCTGCAACTTTGGTGTTGAGGAAGTTGCTTGTGCCTCGGTAAGAAGATCACATAAATCATCAGTGGCCTGTTTTAGGTGTTGTTCATGTTCTCTGTAGCATCTAACCTGCTCTCTCTGGTCATTCAGCTATCAGATTTAGCAGCGGAGCAACTGGCAATGATACTGAAGTGCAACCGCTCCTCCAACTCAAGTGGCTCCAGGGCTATCTGGAAGCTTCTCCTCTCCAAAGCCTCTCATGTGCTGGACACAGCTCTGGATCTACTGACCAACACGGTATGAATGAATTATGCAACAATTTGTAAGATGACTAGAAGATTATTAAGAATGCAAACTGAGCCTTCTGGAAATGTTTTTGATAGTGTAGACAGAGAAAGGGAGTAAATACATCACATCTTGATCTGTGTTGTAGACACTGGACCCCAGTAATCCCTCTGGCTCTATGATTCTGGACGCTATACGAGAACTCCGATTAGACACCGTCAGCACAGCCACCCTCAATGATCCTGACTTCATACAGACCTGGTTTGGCCACCGTCTTCGCCCATTTCTGCCCGCCGTTTCCCCTGACTTCCTTTCATGTCTCACCACAAATAATTTGACTTGCACCTCCTTCCGGCAAATGTGAGCGACGCAGCATTTATCACTTAGAATTACTTCAAATCTGACTTCATTTTCTGTGATACTAAATCTCCATTCTACGTTCACTAATCATAGCACACTTTCAACTCATTTCTAAACTCAGTGTGCAGATTTTGAGTCATCTCCAGCCACAAATGACACTCGCCAGGCAGGTGACTGTCTACACACACTTAATTAGGATTTTCCTGACCAGGGAAAACAGTACAGGTAAGCTTCTGTATAATCACAGACACAGGGTATTCAAGTTAAAATATGAAACCAACAACAGTTAAAGTCTATGGTACTCCAAAAGTGAAGTGACAACTCTATATACATCCCACATGTACATCCTTTCTTGCTGTCTTTTGAAAATCAGACCACATTTTGGCAGGTCTGAGAAGCAGTTGTTCTGTAGTGTTACTGGCAGAAGTAGGGCCCATTATGTGGGAGGAAAATAATTAACATTTACCAATCACAGGTGAAGTTCTTTCAGTAGCCACTGATGTCAATGGTTCCAACTTTGGGCCCTGTGATTTTGTGATGCCATGTTGGCTTTTTTTGGTAGAAATAAATGAAATGGGTACAGGCACCACACCGGTATAAGAATGGGAAGTACTGTAAGTGGGGTTCAGACATACACTAATCCAGGATGGATGGTAATCATGTCACCATGCAAATCCATCAGACTTGAAAATAGGCGCACAGCTGTCAAATACTTTCATCTGGCCTACCTTTATATTGGTCAATCATGACACAACAAAGAGCAGAGTCATAACAATACATGCTATGAACTTATGCACTAAATTAACAATCGATTGCAAAACTGTGAAGATAGTTCAACCTAGATCAAAGTGTTTGAGCAGCCAACAGATCACTAGAGCTATGATGCTGATATTGCTAAAGATATACATATAGTGTTTGGCATAATGTAACCCTAAACCTATAAATCATTTTAAAATCTTGCACTAGTTCATTTTTCCTTATTATTATGCAGTGGTAAATAGCTGGATTTGTTGTGTGTGTGTTTTTGTGCTTCAGACCCCGCCTGCAGCTCAGACATCACCAACAGTGGAGAATGGCTGCAGAAGAACCTGGGAGGTTTTGCCAGTCTCGTGTCCTTCCAGGACATTCAGATGATCTACTCCAACTTTTCAGTGGTGCGTTTTGGCACACTGAGTCTTGTATCTTTATATGGCTATTTCTTTGTGTGTTTTCCCCCGTCTCTTTCAACCATCAGTCTTACTGTCACTATGTATATTTCTGTTTGTTCACATCCAGACTGAAGCCTTGCCGCTGTTAACAGTCAAACAGCTTGCTGAGGTGTCAGCAACACCTGGCCAGCTCACCTCTGCTGAGCAGGTCAACATGGTGATGAAATATGTCCCCGACCAAGCCCTGCCTGCCTTCTTTGATGACTTCTCACCTGTTATCAAGGCGAGCTTACATCATTATGTAAAGTCACAAATAACCTGTTGTGTGTTTTTTATATTAGAAAATCTTCATTGGCCAGCATAAATCAAGTCAAACCAGGCTTATCTGCTTGTCAAGTCCAGTTATTAAATTTTGTGGTTATGTTTACCAACATTTTTATGATTACTCTTCTCACACAAGGATTGAAGAGTACTGCACCATCTTGAAAAAGTTTCATTCTTAGAGATGTTTTTGTCTATTTCTGCAGGCTGATCAAAATGCCTTCCCTGATGTTGTGAGGTCAACAATGTTACAAGTTGTGTTTGATCGCGCAAACCTGACCAGTCCCTCGGTGGATGATTCCGTTGTATCAGTGTGGCTTCGTGACAGAATTCCCCCTCTGCTGGTCAACCTATTACCGGTCCAAGTCACACCATACTTCCAAATACTGGAAGGAAGGAGCTGCAACATTGAGCAGCAGGGGTGAGTGTAAAACTACAGCCCCAATTCCAAAAAGGTTGGGATGCTGCATAAAACATAAATAAAAACACACTTTGCAAATCTCATAACCCAGTATTTTATTCACCAAAAAACATGCTGAAGAAATGCTGAAAGTGTGATATTTTACTATCTCATTTCATCTTGAACTTGATGGCAGCAGCATGTCTCCAAAAAGTTTGGATAGGATCATGTTCACCACTGTGTAGCATCCCCTCTTCTTTTAATAAGAGTGCGTAAACATCTTGGAATCAAGGTGATCAGCTGCTGGACCCTTTGGAGAGGAATGTTGTCCCATTGTTGTCTGATACGGGATTCCAGTTGCTCAACAGTCCTGGGTCTTCTTTTTGGTATTTTACGTTTCATGATACATCAGATTTTTTCAAATCAATTTCAGTTAGTCAAAGGTCTGGGCTGCAGGCAGTCCACTCTTCTCCTATGAAGCCACTCTGTTAACACTCTCTTTTAGTATTGTCTTGCTGAAATATTCATGGCTTTCCCAGAAAGAGATATTATCTGGAGGGGAGCATTTGTTGCTCTACAAGTTGTGCATACCTTCGAGCATTAGTGGTGCCTTTCCAGATTTCCAGATGTGCAAGTTTCCAGTGCCATAGGTACTAATGCACCCCTATACCATCTCTGATGGTATAGGGGTGCATTCGTACTGAAAACAAGCTGGATGGTCCCTCTCCTCTTTAGTCCAGAGGAGGCAGCATCCATGATTTCCAAAAAGAATTGAAACTTTTGATTTGTCTGACCTCATAACAGTTTTCCACCTCTGTTTTAAATGTGCTTTGGCCCTGAGAAGAAAGGTGACATTTCTGGATCATGTTCACATATGGCTTCTTCTTTGCGTTATAGAGTTTCAACCTGCTTGCTTCCTTACCTCCTTTAACCTCCTTGTGGATGGCACAACAAACTTCAAAGACAGTGATTTCTTGAAATGTTCTTGAGCCTATGTGATGATTTCCAGGAAAGAATAATGCATTTTTGTAACGCAGTGCCATGTGAGGGCCTGTAGATCACAAACTGCCTTTCGGCCGTTCCCCTTGCAAACAAAGATGTCTCTATATTCTTGGAATCTTTTGATTATATTATGTACTCTAGATAATGGATCATTCAAAGTCTTTGTAGTTTTACATTGGGGAACATTATCCTGAAATTTCTCCACAATTTGTAGATGCAGTTTCTCGCAAGTTGCTGAACCTCTGCCCATCTTTACTTCTGAGAGACTCTGCCTCTCTAAGGTGTTCTTTTTATATACAGTCACATTACTAAACTGTTGCAAATTAACATAATTAGTTGCAGCATGTTCCTCCAGCTGTTTTTTTTAAATACCTCTTAATTTTCCATCCTTTTGTTGTCCTTGTCCCAACTTTTTTAAGATGTGTTGCTGCCATTAAATTCAAGATTAGCTAGTATTTTTCATGAAACAGTAAAATGTCTCCCTTTTGATATTTGAGATGTTTTCTATGATCTTTTGTGAATAAAATATTGGTTTATGAGATTTGCAAATCATTTTATTTGTATTTTACACAGTGTCCAAACCTTTTTGGAATTCAGGTTGTACAAGCACCAAACTACTGGCTAGTTTCGCTGATCTGACTGAAACCATCTTTTTGTTTTGTTTTATTTGTTTTTACTACAACATTTGTACTTTCTTCTGTTTCAGTTTAGAGAATCTGAACAAAGCTATTGCAACACTCAGAGAAGAAACACAGAACCAAGTCTATGATCACATTGTTCAAATGCTCAAAGGTAAAGGCACCTCACTGAATGAAAAACCAGTAAGGCAGGCTTTAAACTCTCTTGTTGGATTATGGGAAAGCTTAGGAAATAGGGGTGTGGCTTTCCAGGAACCAGCTAGGACATTCATACTCCTTAACACCATGGTTGGACAACTGTGTGAAAGTGAGCAACAAATTAGGCATTGCATTTTCTCTTTAGCTCTCTCTTGTCATTTATTCATAACAAGACTATTTTTGATGCTTAATATGTGATCAAGGAAGCAAGCAATGCTTTATTTATTTAGTACAGTTCATTCCAGATGGCTGCACAAAGCGTAAGCTACCAAGGAGGTTGTAGCCAAAAAACTATACAGACAATGCAAAAAGAAGTCCCTAGGCAGTAAACATTAATAACAGCCATTACACCAACACCACTAAAAGCTTGAACTGTTGATAGAAGGCAGGACGGAGCCATGCTATGATGCTGTTTACACCAAATTCTGGCCCTACCATCTGAAAGCAGAAATTGAGAGTTATCAAACCAGGCAACATTTTTCCAATCTTCTATTGTCTTCAGTTTTCAATTTTAGTGAGTCTTTGTGAATTGTAGCCTTAGTTTGCTGTTCATAGCTGACAGGAGTGGCACTCGGTGTGGTTTTCTGCTGCTGTAGCCCATCTGCTTTAAGGTTCGACGTGTTGTGCGTTCAGAGATGCTCTTCCGCATACCTTGATTGTAACAAGTGGTTATATTATTTGAGCTACTGTTGCCTTCCTGTCAGCTCCAAGCAGTCTGGCCACCTATGACCTCTGGCATCAACAATGCATTCTCTCAGAAAACTTCTGCACACTGGATATTTTCTGGTAGATCAGCAGATTCTGAAATACTTAGACCATCTCCTCTGGCAACAACAACCACATTATGTCCAGAGTCACTTAAATCACCTTTTTCTTCCCCATTCTGATGTCTGGTTTGAGCTTTAGATTAGATCTTTTCATTAACAAGCTTCTGAACGGGTGTATCTAATAAAGTGGCCAGTGAGTGTAAGTTAAATCAATAAAATACACAGAAATTCAATAAGAAAATGTGGGGAAAAAACAACAATAAACCTTTATAACTGAAAAGAACAAAAATTAATGAAGTACAAATACTAAAATAATAATAAATTAAAACAATAAATATTTATAATAGACCAATAAAAACAATTTTTTTTTAAAAATCAATAAATTTGAATGAAGTGATTTTTTTTCCCTCATGATAAATAAAGTTCAATGGCAAAATGGAATAAATAAAACACACTGAAAATACCCACTGATATTCCCATACATATTTGTAACTCTATCTTCAAAACACGGCACACACCCTCATATCTTACAAGATAATTCTGAGTGACAGATTTTATCCAGAAAACTGTATTAGTGATACCCATATAGTCATGTTTTTACTGACCAGGCTATTTTGTGCAATCAAAGGCTCTGGGTTTCATTGCAAAAAACTTCTTGGTGGGCAGTAATTCTCTGTACTTTTTAATTTTGAAGTGAAAAAGGAAAGAAATTTGATATATCCACTTGTTTGGAGATTTCCAAAAAAAAGCAAGCATACAGTGTTCCTGTGTAACAACCTGATTTGTTGCTTTAAAGCCAAATGTACATTCTGCATTAAAATCCATAGTTTACTAACTTCTGAGCTCTTTCTCTAGGTCCAGTACCTCTCCGCTGCTATGGGGACAATTACAACAACAGTTTCTATGTTTTCCTTGAGCGCTCATTCATGGGTTTCCAGTTCCCCAACCTCACCACCTTCTTGTTGCTCATGCCTCACGACAGAATGCAACAGGTGTGTTGAAATGAAGGCTGTCAGAAGTAAATGCAAACAAGCAGGAGGGCAATGTCTTATTTTATATCCTTTATTTTTCCAGCTTTTGAATTCCATGCCTCCATCAGACCTTGGGAATTTCCTACGACGTCCTCATGTTGTCGATAATGACGCACAGCTCTGCGTGCTCTACAGAAACTACAGGCAGACACCGCTATTCCTAGAAACTGTATGTAGCATAAGGGACAAACGCACACACACACACACACACACACACACACAGAAAAGCAAACACATCACAATGATATAAACACATTTATCTGTGTATTCACTGCAGGAGTCTCTGCCAGAAACAGTAAGGCGGCCCACCCTGCCTTGTGTCTGGCCCATGGCTCTCAGCAGCACACAAAAGTCAGAGGTCAATGCTTGGTTTGACCGACGCCTCAAGGACTACTTGCCTTTCCTCACAAAGAGTCTGATCAGTCCCAGCGTCACATACAACACGTCCTGCTTGGCCTTCCAAAAGCTGTATGTTTTTGTTTTGTTTTTTCACAATACTATATGCTCCCTTTGATATAAATATGCAGTTTTTATTGGGTTCTGATTGAAATTTGTTCTGTTTCAGGGTCTTAGTTCTTGGTGTACACAACTACACAGGTGCAGATTTTGTGAGAAGCGATGTGTACAACAGCATCAGGACTTACCTTACAGCAGCCTCATCAGGTCAGTCTTCAAAGCATGCTGGTATAACTTAGCCAAAAACTGTGGCTACAGTGAGGAGCATGGGATAAGTCTTCTGTTTGATATTGTTGCTGTCACCATCTTTATTTTTTAAAAGGAGTTCGGAGTTGAGCAATGTGCATCTTTAAGTCACTATAATGTTAAACAGGATGCTATCTCAGGCTAGCGAGAAACAGACTTCATTAAAAAAAATACCCAAATACCCAACTAGTGTCTGACTAGCCCGTATTTGTTACTTAAAGCAGTTGTACTCAAGCTTGGGCCCTCCAGAGGCCTGCGAGCTTGAGGGTTCTGCACAGTATCTTAGTTGTTTTTAGAACTGTGCTCTTCTGGGCAGACATCTCAGATTCATTCCTGAAATCTGTTGTATCCACTCTCTCAGTTTGGGGATCACTGCCCCAAGTGTTCCTATTATCCACACCACTGTTGCCTTCACCTTCCACATCTTTTTTTAGCTCTTCCCTCAAGCCTTGGTATTTCTCAAGCTTCTCGTATTCCTGCTTCCTGATGTTGCTATGACTTGGGATTAATATATACATATATAATCGCAATTATATATATTTCAAATTCAAAATAACAGTTTCAAATTGACAGTTTGCTAAATAAAGTCCTTAAGCCTCATCCAAATTCAGTGATGTGAAAAACTAAGTACACCCTTAGATTTAACTAAGCACCAGCAAACTTCCCACTGTCAGTGGTTATTTTGCCTGTCGATGCTCAAAGTTGCCGAATCATTATTTACTAAATGTTATTTACAACGCAGGGCTTGCTTTAACTTTACAGCTTTTAAAAAATAATTAATTTTAAAATAATTAAAGTTTAAACATATTCATTTTTCTTCTAGCCTCGACACCAAGGTGTTATGTAAGCAGCGACCCAGAACTGAACTCTACAGCTTGGTTTGCTGAGTACATCGGGCCTTTCATGCCTTTCCTCACTCTGGAGGATCTTCAGACATTTGGATCTCAACAGGTACTAGATCTGCATTATGGAATCTTAGACTGCTGCTCGTTTTTTTTTATCCACTTGGCCACAAATTAAGAAAAAAACAGCAGACAAAAACATGACCTGAAGACAAAAACATGACTTGAAGACATGCTTGTCACCCCTCCCATGCAGGTTATTCAGGTGTTCACAGTGAACCCTCTGAACATCGCACTCCTCAACCACTCTGTGTTGCCTGTGAACCTCACTAACTACTACACTGAGCTGATATATCAAGAGAACAGCAATTTCAACCCCTTACTGTGAGTTTAAACCAGTAAAACATGTCGTGTCCTCCAGGCATAGACTCTTCACCTCACATCTATGTGTGCTGTAATGTGAAACCTTATTTTACCCTCTTTGCAGCCTTCCTCTTTTGTGTCGCTGTGTTGCTCCTGGTCCAGCATTCAGCCAATTGAGTGCAAATGAGAGTATGATAGTTCTGAAGAATCTCACCTCACTATGTGGAGAACTGGACCCGCAGGTAAGAAACTAACAGGAAAAACACAGATGCTTTAGCAGAACAGTTTGCTGCTGAAACCCACAGACATAAACACAGTTACCTCCACTTCAATACAGGGATGGGGTCAATAAAAGTGAATACCACCAGATTTCAGTCTACACACCGAATGAAGAATATCTTTTGGAGTTTTACTATATTGTATTGCATTTTGGGAAAAAGCAGTTCATTATATCATCCAAAGAAAGTCATGAGACATAATGGTTTTGACCTGTTTGTGCCACCATAGAGATTTGCAACGTTGTTGCAGTAACTCATTACAGATTTTGAGAAGGTTCACCAAACTTGGTAGGATCTATACCCAGGGGAGGAGTAGGTTGCTATTTAATTTCAGCTCTCTGTCCAAATACAAATGGTACCTCTTTATCTTACAAGGAAAAAATATGTTAAAATCAGCAAAATCTTATGTGTATGAGATAAATATCACTTTAGAGCGAGAGAATAGCTTGTACACACAAATGTAACTGAAAATGTAACTGCTACTAACAAAGTTTCTCCTTTCATTTTTGAAGGTCACTGCTGCTTTGGCGGGTAACTTTGGAAACAAAATTGATGCCACAGCCATTGCTGCCCTCGGCAATGAAAGTGTGGGCTTGTCCGTCAGTCAGATCAGGTCGATAAACCCTCAAGTCATAATTTCTTCCCTCAGCATTCTTGGCAGTGTAATGGGCTGGAGTGAAGGTCAGGCCAGGGCCATTATCCAGATTCTGACGTCTTCAGGTGTGATGCAGGTAGCTGCTGCCTCTTGTTTGACTATAGGTTGAGTTCAGTAGCTCTTTTTCTTGTCATTTTGTCTTATGTGTGTGCTGCTTCCACAATTTTCCTTCTCACCAGATCAACAGTGCTTCATCCCTGATAAATCTGGGCACTCTCATTATGGGTGTACCTACCAGACTGTTTAGGCAAATCAGCGGTTTCCAGCTGCTAACTGCCTCCAGAGACTTTTCACTGCTGCAAAACCTGATGTCTGGTCCTCAGATCATCCAGCAGATCTTTGTCACTCAGGTACATGTTCATTTCTGTTACAGTCTTGAATAAATGTTGAGTTAATCCAGATGGTTTTATGTATATGGCCCTCAAATTCCACAAAAATAAAAAAACACTGGAACGATTTGGCAAAAAAAAGTTAAAAAAAAAAAAAAATCTGCACCCAAAAATATATCGCAAATGTTGCAAATTGCCCTTTTTACCTTTTCATCTTACCAGTGTCAGTCACTTGCCAAATAACGCAAATGATGCTCATGATAAATAGGTCAAAGATTTAACAACAGTCATCATGATTTAGACCTCACACAGCCATCAACTACTTTATGTGAAGATAGAGAGTTTTGATTGGAGAATTAACATTGTAAATTTACATTGTTGCCCATCTTTCCCCAGATCATATCTGTGAACAGCAACAGCGAGAGAGTCATTGAGAACATTCCAGATGAGCTGGCCACTGAGATCCCTCGACGTCTACTGACAGGCTTCTCAAATAACCTCACTGTCATCAAAACACTCAACAAAAAGAATTGGAAACGGCAGCAGGTAAAAAACAAATGCAACCATGAAACACTCAGTTGTACTTTTGTTGTTGTCTCTATGCACCTTTCATAACACATTTTTAATTCTTTTTTGTTGTTTTGTCAGGCTGAATTGTTCTTTGAGGTAATAGGTGCAGAAAGTTCCACTGCACAGCTGGGAAGTCCAAACAAGTGAGTTCCAATAAATCGCTGAGACCATCTGGGAAAATGTCCTGTGAATGAGTTTCAGTATATGCAGAGCTAACAGCGCATGTTTGTGTGTGTGTGTGTGTGTGTGTGTGTGTGTGTGTGTGTGTGTGTGTGTGTGTGTGTGTGTGTGCAGTTTGTCGTCCACTGTGCTTCAAGGTTTCACGTGCACCGGAGTGAGGACTTTTCAAAACGTGCAAATCAAGAAGCTGGTCAGAGCCTGTAGGAGGCAAAGAAGCAACAAGGTCACACTAGTGGAGACTCAGGTAAACTGAAAAGAGAAGGTGTGTGTAGGTATTATTCATATGGTGAGGACATGAAACATTTTAAACACACAAGACTAGGATGAGGGTTATAGATAGATTAGGTCTCCTGGGAATCAGTGTAAGTTTATATCACATCCTTTATAGTATTTAGATCATTTATGGATTATTTGAAAGGTCGCAAAATGATGATCTGGGGCTCAGTCAGGTTGTAATTACATGTCTTAATAACTTTACTGCTGAGCCAAATTCTGTAAATTATACTGTTCCTAACTCTGGTACATAAAGTTAGGTCTATATGTATTTAAACAATGACATTTTTTGTAATTTTGCCTCATTACACCACCACAGTGGCTTTTAAATCAAACAGTCACAATGTGATTGAAGTTCAGACTTTCAGCTTTCAAGCAGTATAACAAAAGAGTTGCATTAACTGCTTGGGAAT
>VUQH01079758.1:0-14939 GCA_015106775.1 Etroplus canarensis
TGTGTGTATATATATATATAAAATTCATATATATATATATATATATATATATATATATATATATATATATATATGTATGTATGTATGTATGTATATATATATATATATGTGTGTGTATATATATATGTATATATATATATATATATAAGGATAATTTCTACCTTAAACAATTTTAAGTGACTGTGACAGTGTTGTACATGTTGTTTGTTCCTCACTACAACTATCCCACAAGGTTACTCCCTTAACTGAAACACAACTTTGCTTTGTAGTTGTTCTCACTTGTGGTTTTTGACACAAATTCCTCTCAGATGATACAGGCTTTCTCTCATTTTACAGAACTTTTGGAAACTTCCAGGTAAGGACTGACTGTTTGTTTTGAATATTATTTGTGCTGTTTTGAAGTCAACTAACTATTTAAACTTCAGACCTTTTAATTTAACAAAAAGTGGATTTGTTGGACTTCTATATCTTTTTAAAAATAATTCCTTTGATGTCAGCGTTAGTTGATATGTAGTTATCACTCAAACCCCATGAAAAGGTGTACAGACACAGAGCTGGGTCCTAAAGCAATAATAAAGCAACCCCTTCCTGAACTGGCTGCTTTGTTATCTTGACATGCAAAACACAATGGGAATTGTTCTCAGCCAACATAATGCTTAGTACGAAGTCATGTTGTGAAAGCACTGCATCATATGGTGTCTGTGATGGATGGGTTTCCCCTTAGTCTACACAATTATATACTTAGGTTGCTTTACTGTACCAATGTTTTGGATTGCTTTGTAGGTTGACATGTATACATAAGCCAACATTAGGGTCACCAGACCCCAACAAACTAAATGTGGGGCAAACACCACGTTTGTGTGGTTGTATTTGTGTGGTGAGACACCTTAGCAATGCTGAGAGATCATCTGAAATTTTTATGTATAAAATGGTTAAAATGAACAGATGAAAAAAAGGAAATGGAAAAAGTATTTCCACAATTTATTGATATAATTTAGAGTACTAATAGTTTTTTGTATTTTTTTCCTTTTTCTTGTGTTTTTTAATGATTTTTTTGTGTATGATTGTAAAGTGGGTAAAAAGTTTTTTTTAAATTATAAATATAATAAACAAATAAATGAAATACAACAAACCATAAACAAACCGTTTTTATCATGTAAATGCCAAATATGTTATACTGGAATTAAAATTTTCCAAACTAGTGCTAACTGGATTAAAAGGAAGCGTCAGTTTGTCCTTACAGCCTTCTGTCAGTCTTGTTATACTGCTGTATTCCTTTTTATTTCAGCTGTTGTTCTGTCTATTACCCACCTCTCGGTCTCATCCATAGACTGAAATACCCTGGGTTTTTTTTAGCCAGTTATGACACACACTTATAATGTAACACTTCACACCATTTTTGCCTTGTGTGAAATAAAAAAAACTCTAGCAGAAGAGACAAAACCTCTATATCTCAGCATATACTTCTGCAACATATTTACTTTACCTAATGGGCATTGCATTAGACAAGTTAACCTTCACTTTATTATAAGAAAGAAAGTCCTCACTGCTTTCTCCAAATGCACCAGGTTAAAGCCAGCGCACGTCCAGCAGACCCAGTCAAAATGTGGGACCCTGTCTCAAGATGTGGGGCAAGGGGACAAGGGTTTAAAATGCTGTGCACTCTGCTCACCCTGGCCAACGTATACACCACGCAGGAAAGTTACGTTACTTACTCTCATACATTTTGATTGACTCGTTTAAAGCCTGTCTCAAACAGTGACATCTTGTGGTCAATCTGCAAACACGTTACATTCTTTGAGCAAATTTGAAACTTCTTCATTTTTGATATTCTTTATAATTTAAGCATTAAGATACTTATAATGGATTAAGTGTGTTGGTTATGAAGAAAATAGTAATTAGCAGTGAAACTGGGAACGCACGGGGGCTCGATGATGATGATGATGATGGGGGTCTGCTAGGGAGAGCTGGAGGAAAATCGACAGACTTTAGGACCATGCTGATGACTAATGCAAATCACGTGTTGGCGCTACTGAAGCGGGGAGGACTCTTCACCCTGTTTATAACAGACGTGTTGAAGTGAAAGAGGAATACAATAAGATATATGCACATATAACAGTTATTGATGCACATGTTTTGGTTTTAGTGGGTACAGGGAGGCAGCGGACATGGCTGCTGCTGCTGCTGCTGCTGTCTTATTCCTTGCTTCAGTGATTGTTTCCTGTCCTGCTGTCAGTGGAAGTTTGGTAAGAAGTAGCTGAAGTTATTTATTCTAACAGTTCAGTCAGCTGATCATTCACTGCTTCTGTTTCTCCTTCTTTTCTAACGGGTTTCCCCACAAGAGGAGAAGCAATCTCTGAACTTTAATAAATGTGAACATGTTTTACCTGCAGACAGATGTTCTTGCAACATCTGTAATGTCTGCAGATTTTTACATCCTGTACTGTATACAATGGAAATTACTGACACAGTGCACATTTTCAACACTCTCCCTCTCGCAGTAGTTAACGGTGATTACATTGCAGGGCTCTGAAGAGAGATCTTTCTCTGTAGACTACAATAAGAACTGTTTCCTGAAAGATGGGAAACCTTTTCAGTACATCTCAGGGAGTATACACTACTCCAGAATCCCACGGTGCTACTGGAAGGACCGGCTTGTAAAGATGTACATGACTGGACTGAATGCCATCCAGGTGTAAGCTGAGCACGTCGCAAGCATTTTAATATGTGTTTCGTCACTGGGTTTGTTTGTTGACCTTCCTGAGCTTCCTACTTTTATTCTGCCTGTATGCAGATATGTGCCCTGGAACTTCCATGAAGCAGTACAGGGCATCCAGAATTTCACCGGGGACAGAGATCTGGTTCATTTTTTAGATCTGGCCAACCAGACGGGTCTTCTGGTCATCCTGCGTCCAGGGCCGTACATCTGTGCAGAATGGGAAATGGTGAGACGCTTACTTCACAGCATCACAGTCTAAAGAAGAAACACAGCTCATACAGTTAGGCCCATAAGTTTTGGGACAGTGAGGCATTTTTGTAATTTTGCCTCTGTTACACCACCACAAGGGACTGAAGTCCTGACTTTAAGTTTTAATTTCAGGAGTTTAACAAAACGATTCCATTTTCAGATGCTCAAAGGTAATGGAAAATTTACTGATAGGCAGTTTGATGGCCAAGTGAGGTCTGTTCCCTTGTTACTCCACAACAAATTAAGCAGATAAAAGATCTGGAGTTGACACCAACACCAAAAGACCTGCAAGACAACAGACGTCAACTAAAGCGAATGACTGCAGAATTCATTCCTTTGTTAATAAAAACCCTTTACAACATCTAGCCAAGCCAAGAACACTCTCAAGGAGGTTGGATTATCAGTGTCAAAGTCTACAATCAAGAGACATCTTTGTGAATGTAAATACAGAGGGTTTACAACAAGGTGCAAACCACTGGTTAAACTCAGGAACAGGAAGGAGAGATTAGACTTGGCTAGAAAATACCAGAATGGTGGGAAGAGAAAAGTATGGAGAAAGAAAGGAACAGCTCATGATCTGAAGCATACCACATCATCTGTCAAACATGGTGGAGACAATGTTATTTCATGGGTATGTATGGGTACCAGTGGAACTGGGTCACTAGTGTTTATTGATGATGTGTCTGCTGATAGAAGTAGCAGGTTGAATACTCTCAGCTCAGATTCAGCCAAATGCTGCAAAACTGATTGGACAGTGCATCACAGTGCAAATGGATAATGACCCACTGCATACTGTAAAAGTAACCCAAGAATTTCAAGTCAGTCACCTGATCTCAACCCAGTAGAGCATGCTATACAGTTACTGAAGATAAAACTGAAGGCACGGAGACGCACAAACAAGCAGCAACTACTAAAGGCCTGGCAAAGCATCTCAAGGGAGGAAACAGCCTTTGGCAATGTCCATGGGTTCTAGACTTCAGGTAGTCATTAACTGCAAAGGATTTTCATTGAAGTATTAAAAACAATCCTTATATTTACAATTATTTTAATTTGTCCCATTACTTTTGAGATGGCTGTGATTCCTAAACAGTTCATGCAGTTCTTTTGTAACGCCCCTTGAATTAAAGCTGAAAGTCTGTGTTTCAATAATATTTGGACCGTCTGATTTAAAATCCACTGTGGTGGTACATAGAGGCAAAATTACAACCAAAAATGTGTAACTGTCCCAAAACTTATGGACCTAACTGTAAATGCTGTGACATATACACTTTCAATTAAGTGTAGCTTTCTGAGAGGAAAATTACAATGTGACAGAGCAAACAATAAAAAAAGATATATAACAAACAGTTTGAAATAATAAGTAAGATTAATATGATTTATATTGTCGGACATTTATACTCAGAGTCGAAATAATGCAACACCAACAGTATACATAAATAATATGTGCATCTGTCAGCATGTCTAAAGTTTTAAAATGAAAGTAACATCATCGGACTGGGCCACTGCAGTATACTACTATAACTGTATTAGGATACACACGCCATATTTCATTTATTTAAAAATACAAAATGCAAATGGATGCAGTTGTTCTTCATACAGCGCCCTTTGTAACCATGTAGTCAGAGTAAAGAGGCAGACTGATAAGCCATGCTGGCTCTTAGATATCTTACTGAAAAGTCAAAAGCACAATATCTGTCTGCTTTCTGCCTTCATTTGCTTGTTGATATTTTCTCTCCTAGGGTGGATTGCCAGCATGGCTACTTCAAAAGCCAAACATCATACTTCGCTCATCAGACACAGGTACAACATGCACCTGTAGTATGTTACTTTTTCTTTTCTTTTCATAATGTCAATGATCTGTTTTCTACAGATTATCTGCAGGCAGTCAGCAACTGGTTCGCTGTTCTCCTCCCCAAAATAAAACCTTGGCTTTATGTCAACGGGGGAAACATCATTACTGTCCAGGTAGGGTACTGAGCAGGTAGCTATAAATGTTTTAACGGTTTATTATAATTGGATTTTTAAAAAACATCTTAACTGCAGGTTGAGAATGAATATGGGAGTTACTATGCTTGTGATTACAACTACATGCGTCACCTGCGCACACTGTTCCAATTCTTTCTGGGTGAGGACGTTGTCCTGTTCACCACGGATGGAAACACAGACAAGGAAATGATATGTGGGACTCTGCAAGGACTGTATGCCACAGTAGACTTTGGAACAGGTTGGTTTTGTGTGATGTGTGTGAAGGAGAACAGCTACTTGTTCTCGAGTGTTTGTTGAGAAAATTGTGATTTCTGCTGTTTATTCCTTCTCTCTCAGACACCAACATCACCGAAGCCTTCAACCGGCAAAGGCGATTTGAACCTCAAGGACCTCTGGTTTGTTTCATATCAGTTCACTAAACATAATATTAACATACAGTGGTGGAAATTGCAGTCAGCAGCCACTTTATTACAGCAGTGAATTGTTATGCTCAGTTAAAGCTTAATATTTTTTATTCTTGGACAGTATCAGAGTAGCTTTGCACGATTCACAGTTCAATATAGTCCTTATTTATCTTACACTGAGACCTTGTGCAGCTTCTTAGTTCATCATGTCTGAAAGAACCCATTTTAGGTCCTCTCTCTTTAAGGCTGGCCTACTTTTAAGCCACCTGAGCACCTGAGATGACCATACTAGAGGTATCTACTCTCATGACAGAGCCAAGAGTTAAAAAGCTGTTTAAATCTGAGCATTTAGAGCTAAAACCTGAGCTTTTGCCCCACATTGGAATATAATTTCCCTTTTGGCTTATTAAAGTATGATTAATTTAATTTATTTTAATCTTTATCCATATGAGCATCCACCACTGTAACAGTATATACAAAAATATAGAATACAGAATATGAGGAAAAGGTCCCCTTTAAACTCAAAGAAACATCTGACAAAACCAGGCTAAGGTAGGACTACCATCTGCCAGCACCAGTTGGGTTGAATGGAAAAGCAGGCAGAGAAAAGAAAAAAACAATCACTAAATGATAGAGTGGCTAAAATATTTAAATATATTGCAGTCAAGTATACCACCTGCTGTTGTCTCAATAAAAGACTGAAACATGTCTTAAATTGTGTTACAGGTGAATTCAGAGTTTTACACTGGCTGGTTGGACCACTGGGGAGATCAGCATGCCGTGGTTGATGCTCAGAAGGTCAGCAGAATGCTAGGAGAAATGCTAACCATGGGGGCCAACGTCAACATGTATGTCTCCACAAACCCTCAGTCCTTCCTCTCTGTATAAATGTATTCAGGTGATGAGGCTGGTGTTGATACGCATTTTCTTCAGGTCAAGTATCCTAATGTAAAAACCAATTAAGGGTTTATTTTCCCAGCTTTCTGACTTGCGTGCAACATCAGTGGTATTCAGCGACATGCCTGTTGTAGCCTACTGAAGACAAATATCTTTATACCTGTAACTTCTTGCAGGTACAAAGTACAGTGAGGGACCATTGAACTGTGTAATATCATACAGAGCCAAGAGCAGAATACCAAGTTTGAAATCAAGTGTTCAGAGCAGTCTGAAGCCTGAGCTTTTGGCTCAGAGGGGTTATTTACACATAACCTGAACTAAGTTTTGAAAGTTTGAGAATGTTTAATATGAGAGAAAAAAAGAAAAGTATAATAGCCCTCCTTTACTGCCTTTCAATTATAACGTTCATCTGGCAGTTTTTCACAAATGTTCAAACTGGATTAATAGATATTTTCATTGTAATAAAGTACAATCACTGAGTAATCTGCTGTGTTTTCTGAGTGGAACATGGACAAAGTGGTGAGTAAAGTCACCTCACAGAAAGCTGGTTATGGGTTTGAACCTGCTAGTCAGGCCTAGGCCCTTTCTGTGTGGAGTTTGCTTGCTCTCCCTGTACAGCCACGGGTTTTTAAGTCTGCTCAGGTTTACTGCCACAGTCCAAAGATAAGCATGTTTTATTAATTGACCATTGGTGTGAATGTATGTATGTTATCTGTTACTCTATGTTAGCCCTGTGGGCAGTCCAGGGAAATACTCTGCCTCTTGCTCTGTGTCAGCTGGGGTAGGCTCCGGGATCACGGTGACCCTGGCACACAGTTAAGAAAATGGATGGATTGTGTTTTCGCATGAGCTGTTTTAGGCTTTGACTAAACGCAGAGTACATGCCAGCAAGATCAATGTCATCACAGTTGTCATTGTTTTATGGGATTTGTGGACATGAAATAAGTCAATAGTCTCATCCTTTAACAAGCCAAGTCACTTTTCAGTTTTATAAAAGTTACATTTCCCTTAAGATTAAAGTCAACTTCTCTTTCTTCTCAGGTACATGTTTGAAGGAGGAACAAACTTTGGCTACTGGAATGGTAAATCTATTGATTATTTATAATCTCTATCTCAGTGTTCAATTATATAATGGTTTACCTGATTGAAATAAAGGTAAAAGCTCAGCTTGCAGTGTAGCGGTCTCTTGCAACTCTCTGCTGTACTCACAAAGGTGCTGATCATGACACCAGGTTCCGCTCAGTTGTGACAAGTTATGATTACGATGCCCCGCTGACTGAGGCAGGAGACCCCACAGAGAAGCTGTTAGCTATCAGAGATGTCATAAAGCAGGTAGAACTCATTGAACAGCCACCTGCCAGGGTTGATGTCCTGATTAATACATGATTCATTCAACAGCATTTCTTTTCAGTTTAGAGAGGTTCCCTCTGGCCCCATGCCACCAGCAACTCCCAAGTTTGTCTATGGCTTTGTAACCCTGCAAAAGGTAATATATCAGGACACAGTTTCCATTGTCAAGAAGCAGTTAAAAAAACTCAGTGTCTAATATGGTTCCACTTTTACAGGTTGGAAATATTAGTGGTCTGTTGAACACCCTTTCACCACTGGGGCCGGTCAAATCTCAGTATCCTCTGACGTTTGAACAGGTGAAACAGGTATGGTGTCTGAGGGGAAAACAGTGGTGAGACCATTATTGTAGTGACAGTAAACCTCTTGAAACATGGAGAACTTCTAGACTGTTGTCTCTGCAACCTGTGCTGTCTATTGTGTTCAGTACTATGGATACATGCTATATCAGACCACGCTGCCCCGGGACCTCTCAGAGCCCACACCACTTATCTCTCCACTGAATGGGGTTCATGACCGTGCATATGTGTCCATCAATGGGGTAAGGGCTTACTGTGAACTTTTGTTGTCTAGCAAATCACATTCCCAGTTCAGGGAAAAACATGACAGGTTAAGCCCGAACTTGCTCAGTATGTCAGATTATTAAATTTCAAATACTTATGAATTATGTTTTATTTGTTTACAATCATGAAAACATGTCTGTATGAACAGGTTTTCCAGGGCCTGTTAGAGAGAGACACAGCGCTGGTGATAAATATCACTGGATGGCAGGGGGACACAGTGGACATCCTTGTAGAGAACATGGGCAGAGTTAACTTTGGCAGCAAGATCAATGACTACAAGGCAAGACAATGTCAAATCCTAGAACAAGCAATCACAATGCAAGTGTTTAAAAACATGCACTGAATTTAGCAGAGACTACAGGTTCTAGCTCAAACGTGTGACTTTCAGGGCCTGGTGAGTGACTTGATCCTGGGTAAAGATGTTCTGACTGACTGGAAGATTTACCCTTTGGACATTGAGGGAGCCATTGCTGGTGGATGGCCTTGTGCAGACCGCCAAAAGTCTGCCCTTGCCCCTCAGAGAGAACCTACAGCTGGACCAGCTTTCTACATGGGCACTTTGCAGCCCAACGGCCTGACATGGGACACTTTTCTCAAGCTCAATGAGTGGACAAAGGTAATGCTGATTGTATTTGGGGACATTCTGGAGCTAAGACAATTTATTCCTTTGCGTATTTACATTATGTTCCCAATAAACTAATTTTATCCCACTGGATGTTGTGTTTTTCTTCATCAGGGTCAGGTTTGGATTAACGGTGTG
Organism: Etroplus canarensis; assembly: GCA_015106775.1. Taxonomy (NCBI): domain Eukaryota; kingdom Metazoa; phylum Chordata; class Actinopteri; order Cichliformes; family Cichlidae; genus Etroplus; species Etroplus canarensis. The sequence continues at coordinate 8,926 of VUQH01079758.1, forward strand.
AACTTGGGACGATACTGGCCAGCCAGAGGACCTCAGCAGACGCTGTATGTCCCCGGACCCCTGCTTAGCACCACCCTGCCCAACAACATCACAGTGCTGGAGCTGGAAGGAGCCCCAGGGCATTTGCGGGTTCTTTTTATGGACAGGCCTCTACTCAACATCACTCTTAAAAAGTCTTGATAGAGCCCATTGAGTTTTGTAGCACATAATTTTCTGCAAATTGCAGCTGTTAAAAAAAAAAAAAAAAAAAAAAATTAGCCGTAATTCTCTGAGCAACTGAGCAATCTAAAAACATTTCTGTGGCATTGCCAGTCTTAATTTAGCTGTTGTAATATCTGACACCAGCAGTGATCAAATGAATGATATACTGACAGTTTCTTTCAATATTGCTTTTTAATTTACAGTTTCCACTATTACAGATACTGTAAATACATGGTACATTGATTTTATTACATACAGTATGTGTATTCAGGTCTTTAAGATCATCTGCCGCAATAAAATTAAGGCAAGTTGGGCCTTAAAAAGCCAACTTAACTAGTACTTTTAATAAGGTAGATTCCCTCCCAATAAAATGTTTCTAGGTGGATGTTAGGTCTTTTCTGGAGGAGCATTTGCTTTCCGATGTGCTTGAACGCAGCGAGGAGTGCAAAATGAATACTCCAGGTATTGAAATGGGATCTTTCCAAGCAGAGACTCCCCACACAACCAGCACCTCCTGTTGACAAAGAGAAACCCACATAAAAATCTAAGAAGTTCATTACAACCTTTAAATAGGTTACTATTACATCATCCACACTTAATTAGGTAGACCTGTTTAACTGCTTGTTAATGCACAAAATTAATCAGACATCAACATGGCAGCAACATGATGCACTTAAGCATGTAAACAGTCAAGATGAACTGCTGATGTTCACACTGAGCATCAGAATGGGAAAGAAAGAGGATTTAAAGCACAGATCCATCCTGCCTTGTATCACCACTTTAGGCTGGTGGTGGTGTAGTGGTGTGGGGGATATTTTCTTGGCACACTTTGAGCACCTTAGTATCAACTGAGCATCATTTAAACACCACAGCCTACCTGAGTATTGTTGCTGACCATGTCCATCCCTTTATGACCTCTTCTAATGGCTGCTTCCAGCACAAAGCTAAAATCATGTCGTTTCTTGAACATGACGGTGAGTTCACTGTACTTAAATGTCCTCCACCATCACCAAATCTCAATCCAATAGAGCACCTTTAGGATATGGTTGAATAGGAGATTTGCACCATGGATTGCTACTGACAAATTTCCAACTGTGTGATTCTATCATGTAAATATTGACCAAAAGCTCTGAGGAATGTTTAAAGCTCCCTGTTGAATCTATGCCACAAAGAATTCAGGTCTAAAGGCAAAAGGGGGTCCAACCCAGTACTAGTAAGGTGTGCCTAATCAAGCAGCCATGGAGCATATAAGATCACTGAGAGGATGGGTCTTGGGAGACTTACTTGACATTAGAGATGCTGACTCCTGCTGCAGCTACTTGCGCTGCAAACCTCTTCTCTGCTGCCAGAGCTCTCTAGGATGAGACAGCTAGCAATGAGAATTTCCAAACCATTTTTTAAACAAGAAAACAATCACAGAGTATCAGCAATAAAGTACACACCTTTTCACGATCACTAAGAGATGCAAACTTCTTCTTTTCCTCTGCCTCCATCTCTTGTTTCCTCTTTTCCTCTTTCTGCTCTTTTTCTCGCAGTTTTTTCTGTGCCTTTTGGGCCTTTTTCTTTTCCATCTTTTTAGATTCAATTTCTACTGTTAGCGGCCCAGGCACCTTGAGTGGCACAGGGGCAAGACAAATTATCTGCTTGTATTGAATGCAATACCTGTTAAAGGTTCACCAGTTTATTCTTACCTGTGCCTTGCTGTAGTCATATTTGTCAGGATTCTCACCCATGTATTTACGAAAGACGTTTCTTGTGTCTTTGTCAGGGGCGACAATATATGGCGTCTGCCCTTTTTTATCCCTATAAAGGAATACAGTAGAAATATTTAAGCCTGAGCATAGGTCCACTACATTTACTACAACTGCTGGATATTATCACACTTTTACCAACACTTGATTATATTATTGTTTTTACCTGCAGGAGGGGTCTGCTCCTGCATCTAGGAGCAGCCTGATCACTGCCTTTTGTGCAGCTGCTGTGGCAATATGTAGTAAAGTGAATCCTGCTGAGTCTACGGGTTTATTCAGGAGATTTAGAGGACTCGCAATATCAGAAAGCTTGTTCTCCAACTGTTCTCGACCCTCTCCCATTTCTACAGGGAGATGGAGGAGTGTACGTAGAGCATCCACATCCCCAGCCTTGCAGGCTGTAAAAAGTGCATCCCTCAGGCCATAGTCACATGACTCATCAACAATGGCTATAAAGAAAGATAAAGTTAAATAATGACTTTTTATGCATGAAAACAATGTATTATACAGCCATTGTAAGACAGAGAGACAAGTGCACTTTAACAAACAGGTAGAAAGCCCTACTCACCATCGACTTGTTTCTTACTCTGTACTTTGCTTTTCCTCTTGTTCTTTGACTGCATTTCTTGAGGGGCATCTTCTGTTAGTGTAGCCTCTGGCAATCCCTCTTCTTTACCATCTGCTTCTACACTTTTTGATTCTGTCCCAAATAGATATAGCATTTCATAAATTTTGCAGAATGTTTGTGTAATAAACTAGCATTCTTTGGGTTCTTGCAGTTGACAGTAGAGTACACAGTTGATCAGACATACGTTCACTTGACATTTTAGCTTCTTCCTTCTTTCTTTTCCTCCTCCTTCTCTTGTGCCTGGAGGGATAGATTTCAGACTCCCTGAGGTCCAAGGTTCCTAACGTCAGCTCTACCATCTCCAGCTGGATCTCCCCACCCTCTTCTTTATCGGAGCTGTCACGGTTCTCTTCTACAGAGCAAATAATTTGCATCTAATTTAGCCAGCATAATATTACAACTTGACAATATCATTTATACACAGAGGTCAACAGATAGCTTACAGCAAATGTTTTAACATTTTAAACCGACCTTTTTCTTGATCTGTGGTTTTTTCCACTGTGGGTTTAACAGCTTTTTTCCACGCCTTTTTAGATGGACTGAAGACTGCAGACATGTCTGTGTCTTTTCCTGCAGTAAAATATTTTTGATTATATAATAAATTTACCTTGGCTATTCAGAAATGTGCAACAACTATAATTACAAGCACTGAAATCAACTTACCATACAGATGAACAGTAGAAAGCACCTCATGTACCCGCTGCACCTCTCGAAATGTTGCCCTGCGTGTGGCAAAAGGGACTGTGCGGACTCTGGGATCTTTTTTATCAAGGGGAGATCCACGACCACCAAAAAAGATGGTCTTGTTGTAGCTAGGAGCTCGTACAAATATTTTAGATGCCTCTTTCAAGTGTTCAGTCCAGGTTACCAGAAGATCTTGAATATCCTGCAAACATTTAAAGACCTGAACATGAAAAAATTATGCTACTTTTTGTTATGAGTCAGATTTTAACGACATTCCCAAAATGAAATACTTTTTTTTTACTGACTCTTAGCTTTGTCTCTTGACAATGTGTAAAACATTTTGAAACTACCAAAGAAGAAAAAGCACATCCATCTTTATAAAACACAATAGTCTGAATCCATAGTTACACCAGTGTAACCACACAATAGTATATGACCTACTCTTAAAGGATGATGATTGATTTGTGGAGGAAAAACTAATGCAATTAGCCAAGGTATCCTCAGGGTTATAGTATTTAGGTTATTAAAAGCTCTGTTTGAGAAACAGCAGCCTAGCTTAATTTATAAACAAGAGGTTGAGTCATGGTTCTCACTGAAAAGGCAATTTGATAGCCCTATCAGATAAACCATAATATCACCTTTACTAGAGCTGCCTCATTATATCGCCGCAGAGCAGCTCCTGCAGATTTTGGTGTGTGACTGCGGTTCTGAGAATCTCTGAGTCCCTGTGCAGTGCCTCGTTTTGCTCGTACTGTATACCGGTGAAAGGTCTTGTGCAGAAGGACTTGTTTTCTGGAACATAAAATACATTGTGCTAGATGTTTCACATCTCTGTGACTTAGCTGTTCCGTTGTGCTTTCAATTTCAGTGATAATATGTAATCTGAAATCCAACAAGCAGAAAAAAAGAAAGAAAACGCCCACTTACCCTTTGAATACAGCACCAGCAAAGTGACCACCACCAGTCATGAGAATGACCCACACAGTGTTCTTTGTTATAGCCTTCAGAGAGGATCTTGCGTCAAGCTCATCATCTGACTGAAATATTACAAGAAAATTGTGCAATTTTAAATTAGAAAAATCTGAAGTGATTTTAAAAGATTACATACTGTAATGGACTGAACCTGCTGAACCCCACCTTTCCCTGCAGTATGCAGCGGTAGACTGACAGATACTCTCCTGCTGAGTTCTGGAAAACCACCTTGCTGTAGAGCCGACCAGTAATTAAAGAGTTTTCAACTGAGCTCTCCTCTTCTTTCTCAGGGACGTTTCTGCTTATTCCCCTTACTTCACTATCTGAGTCTTCTTCCTCTGAATCAGACTCTGAGCCTGAGATACTTGACAAGTCTCCTGTAAAATGAAAGCAATCAATCAGCTGTTACAATCACTTTATCTGCTTTTTTTCTTGTTAAATTCCATGCAAGATGTGTAGAACTCTGGTTTCCTCACCAGCGCCTGTTTTCTTCTCAAACTCCTCTGCCGTTAGGGGCGGCACTCCGGTCATCTTTTGTCTCAAGTTGAACCGATGCCAGTCAAGCTTGTAGTGCTCCCTCTGCAACACAAACCACACATTAAGGCACTTTTCTCCAACCATGAACAAACTGTAAAGCAGCGCTCGACACTGTAAGATTACCTGCTCCTCTCGGTTAATAAAGGGGCATTTGCAGGCTGAGCAGACCATCTTGTCTGACACCTCTCTGACCAGGTTGCAGTCCCCTTTTCTGTCATCTTCAAGACTTTTATCTTCCGGGCCTGTGTGAGGGACATGAAGGACTAAACACAAACTGGGAACTAAAGATGCCATCTTTTTTCACAAAAACATGAAACAGCAATAGTTGATACATACAGTCTGAAGTGGGGTCAGTAATTACTGGCTCCTTTAGGACAGGGTTCACCTCTCTCATTTCGAAAGGCTCATCACTCAAGCACAAATCAAAGATGGAGCGACAGTCGGTGGAGGTTGTCATTGTTTATTTGTTGGTTTATCTCATTGCCTATCATGGAATAGAAACAAAACCCTACTGTAAGTTTTATTTGACGTTAACCTAATATACTGCTTCCTTCGGACATGTCCATGATAATTACACTACCAGTCAAAAGTTTGGACACACCTTCTCTTTAATGGTTTTGCTTTATTTTCATGACTATTTACATTGTAGATTCTCACTGAAGCCATCAAAACTATGAATGAACACATATGGAATTATGTAGTGAAAAAAAGTGTGAAATAACTCAAAACATGTTTTACATTTTAGATTCTTCAAAATAGCCACCCTTTGTTTTGATTACTGCTTTGCACACTCTTGACATTCCCTCGATGAGCTTCGTGAGGTAGTCACCTGAAATGGTTTTCACATCACAGGTGTGCCTTGTCAGGGTTCGTTTGTGGAATTTCTTGCCCTAATGGGGTTGGGACCATCAGTTGTGTTGTGCAGAAGTCAGGTTGGTACATGGCTGACAGCCCTATATTTGACAACTGTTTGAATTCATATTATGGCAAGAACCAATCAGCTAAGTAAAGAGAAACGACCATCATTACTTTAAGAAATGAAGGTCAGTCAGTCCAGAAAATTGCAAAACCTTTGAATGTGTCCCCAAGTGCAGTTGCAAAAACCATCAAGCGCTATGGTGAAATTGGCTCAAATGAGGACTGCCCCAGGAAAGGAAGACCAAGAGTCACCTCTGCTGCTGAGGATAAGTTCATCTGAGTCACCAGCCTCAGAAGCTGCAAGTTAACAGCACCTCAGATCA
>VUQH01079759.1:0-14779 GCA_015106775.1 Etroplus canarensis
GGCAGTTCCTTCCACCTCATAATTCTCATTTGCTCTGACATGCACTGTGAGCTGTAAGGTCTTATATAAACAGGTGTGTGCCTTTCCTAATCAAGTCCAATCAGTTTATTTAAACACAGCTGGACTCCAGTGAAGGAGCAGAACCATCTCAAGGAGGATCAGAAGAAATGGACAGCATGTGAGTTAAATATGAGTGTCACTGCAAAGGGTCTGAATACTTATGACCATGTGATATTTCAGTTTTTCTTTTTTAATAAATTTGCAAAAATTTCTACATTTCTGTTTTTTTTCTGTCAAGATGGGGTGCTGAGTGTACATTAATGAGAAATAAATGAACTTTTTTGATTTTGGCAAATGGCTGCAATGACACAAAGAGTGAAACATTTAAAGGGGTCTGAATACTTTCTGTACCCACTGTAAATACATAAAAAAATCTTTGGACAGATAAAACCAAGACGATCTTGTACCAGAACAATGTGAATATAAAAGTATGGAGAAGAAAAGGAATAGCTCATGATTCAAAGAATACCACATCATCCATCAAACATGGTGGAAGCACCATTATGGCATGGGCATGTATGGCTGTCAATGGAACTGTATAACTGGTGTTTACTGATGATGTGACTGCTGATAGAAGAAGCAGGATGAATTTTCAAGTATACAGGGCTATACTCTCTGCTCAGATTCAGCCAAGTACTACAAAACTGATAGTATGGGGTTTTGTGGTGCAAATGATAATGACCCAAAGCATACTGCAAAAGCAACCCAAAAGTTTTCAAGGCAAAGAAATGGAATATTCTTTAATGGCCAGGTCAGTCAACAGATCTCAACCCAACAGCTTTTCTGTTACTGATTTAAAAAATGAAAGCAGAGAGACCTTCAAAATGAGCGGCAATACAAGGCAACTGCAGTAAAGGCCTGGCAGAGAATTTTAAGGAAGGACACACAGCATTTGGTGATGTCCATGAGTCCTAGATGTCAGGTAGACATTGACTGTAACGGAGCCAACTATTAAAAACATGTCTTATGATTAAAATTCTATGAGTTTGTCTTATTATTTTTGAGTGTCTGTTAACGGGGTCTATGTATAAAAATAGCTCCAATTCCTAAACAGTTAAAACAATTCTTTTATTAAACTCCTTGAATTAAAGCTGAAAATCAGCATTTCCGTCACATCTCGATTTTTGATTTAAAATCCACTGTGGTGATGTACAGAGGCAAAGTTACAAGTCATTGTCCATAAATTTGCGGACGTAACTGAAGCTGTTTCTGAGATGAAAAGAAAGGTAAGCTGAATTCCAGCTACAGTTTTAAAAAGATAAAAAGATTAAAATAATTTATTTAAAATGGCATATTAGGGTGAAGCAGCAGTTACAGACAGAAGGAGTTGTCAACATTCCTCTGAAAATGAAATCGTGCTAAGCCCTCTTAATAATATATTACTGTTTTTTAAAATGATGCAATATTTAAATAGAAGCCCACTTCATAAAAATCATTTTATCAGGGTAGTCATAAGGCATGTTAAAGATTTTTTATTTTTAGCTCTGTAGAGTAACAGTATCCAAAATGAGATAATGAACAAACTGGTCTTTTAAGGAACACAAACTGGCTGAGCCATGTATTTAGTCCTTGTCATTTCTGTTCTGGATCAGGTCTTCAGTGCTGCCGATAAGACATTATTATGCTAATACTAACAGCACTGCTAGCCTTCCAAGGTTCACAGTGTCAACATTTCTCACGTGAACCGAGACACTGTGAAATGTCAACCTCCGCCTCCTGTGTGTATGCGTCTGTGTATATACTGCACCGAAAAGAGATGACTTGAGATAAAGAAGAGTTGCCCACAAGTGCATAGAGCCACACAAGCATGCACACCCACTCTCACACATGCACATTTGCATGCTTTAACACATGCACACCAAGCTCAGATATTAATTAAAGTTCATTGCTTCAGTAATTAGCAGGGCAGGATAATACCAATAAGTGACTTATTGCCCCCCCAGGTTCAGCTCTCCCTCGAACTTTAATTGAATGAATGACATTAAAAACTTCAGTGACCATTTGGCAAGGTTGACTAAACAGTCATAAACACTAAAGGAAACACTTCAAGCACGAAGGAAAGGCTTCTCAGAAAAACAAAAGCGTCTACTCCTTTAGCTGTGGGGAAATCATAATCAATAATTTGTACATTTAAGTATCATACCTTGGTGTGCATAGTATACAATGTGTTGCCAATTTATTTATTTATACATTATTTTATGTATTTTTTTAATCAAGAGCAGATCTCAACATCCTAATAAAGATCATCAAAAACTTTGAGACTTTTTTAATATTAAGAGACAGACATGAGTATTGCGTCTTTCAGAAATATTTTAGGCTGAAAAGGCACAGGTATAACTTTAACATTACTGCAAGTGACTGCAAGCTAGTTCCAAGTTTTGGGAGCTTGCTATCATGCCTTACTGGGACACTTCATGGAACTTAAGCCATGGTTAATCAGGTTTGTTTCATTTGTACTTTTCCTACACAAGTCCTGCAAGTCAGTATGTCTGCTGTGTAAAAAGGTACACTGGAATGTTTTATATGAGGGTACCCAATAAGTCAACTATTATAAGTAAAGACTGGGTGTGTCTGCAAACTTAAATAACTCCTGGTAGGGTTTGAACAAAAGCAAATCAAATCAATTCTCCCAGTTCTCTCCTTTTTTAATATATTTATTCCAGTTTTACATCTAAAGCTTGTGTTTTAGCTCTCATGCTTACAAGATTGTATCAGTCTTCTAGTCATGATAATGCATGGTAATGATAACATTAATTAAAAACATACCACGAATGCTGAATTAATAAAGTCTTAAACCTTTAAAGTCTGGATCCTAATTGTTAAATAACATTTCATCTCTGTTCTGTTCTTTCCTTTGCATTTCCTCCCTTTTACTTTCTCTCTTAGCATCAAGCCAATTACTCAACATCCCTTTTGTGGCTCTCCTGTCTCGACCTCAAATCTTATACACCCACACACACACACACACACACACACACACACACACACACACGCACACACAGATAGGCACACATACTGTACATCCTCATATACACGTATACAAAGGCATGCACGCAATTACATGCACACAGAACACACTGTTTCTGCTGCGCCTTTGTGCTCCTTTAACCTTGAGGTCTGCAAGCGCCCCACTGTGATAATCTCTCAGACTGCCTTCATTACTGTTATAGGACATAGACACACACACACATACAAAGAGACAAGCATCAAGGAAAAGCACATACATTTAAGTCCCACCACATCTACCACACACTTGCTGACACGCGCACACACAGGTAAGAGGTGAAGCATTTAAAATCCCTTTTTTCTCACTATTGACTTGAATCAGCATTAGGCTCATCAGATAGTCTGGGAAGTGCTGGGTGTGTGCGTGTGTGCGTTATTGGCTGTCCTCCGCCTAACTGGCTAGACGGACACAGCCTCCAGGAATGTCAAACCTCCAACCTGCATTTTGATGTGGGCACCCGCAGTCACTCGTACACCATCGCCCACCACCCGTTACTCTGTGTGTGTGTAGGTGTGTGTATGCATGTGTGTATTCTGAGTGACAGGCCCTGGGCATCACAATAACCAGACAGGTACAGAACCAGTGTATAGCGAGGAAACTTTTAATAACACATCATTAGTTGATCTGTGTGTGTGCGCGCGCGCGCGCGCTCGTGTGTGTATGTGTGCGTGTGTGTAAGGGTGTAAAAGTAACTACTAGAAAAAGAATTTCCTGTATTTCTTCACAGTCAGAATGTATTCACATTTTCATATTTTTTTAATTTACCTCAAATATGTGTAAACATACTAGAGAAGCAGAACCTGTGTGTGTGTGTGTGTGTGTGTGTGTGTGTCCTTTAAGTGCCGGTGACAGAAGCTTGGCATGCGATCTGCCCTGCCACTCAGTCACCTACCGCTCCAATCTCTTTAATTCACAGTTTTCCTAGCCTTTCATCCTTTCGTTCACTCTGTGGCACAACCTGTAGATTTTGAGAAAGTTTTGAATGATTTATTCTTTTATCTTTCCACTTATGTGTGTGTGACACACAGAGAGGTACAGACAATCCAGCAAAAAGTGTGTGTGTGTATTTGTATGTGCGTCAGTCTCAGGCAATTGTCTTTGCTTAAGTCTACCTCTCTAATTTTTCAAAATCAGAAGATTTCTTTTCAAATGCTTACAAATTAGTACTGAAGTAAATGTTGAGTAAACACTAGAAGTTATTTTTAAAAATCAAAATGAAAGACGCAAAAGGGTTATGACCTAGACATTTACAACTGGAGAGCAGTACCAATACTAGGGCTGTAAAGGCTTTCTTTAATGCACTCCAATCCTTAAAACTCTCTTAACCCTAGCGAATACATTCTGATTTTCTTTCTTCACTTTGAAGATATTTCAATGGGAGAAATAATGACTTTGTTTAAGAAAGCTCAAGTGTGACTGGTACAGGCTTTCATACCAGCAGAAACACTCAAAGAGACTGTGGCATTGTACTAATACATCTATAAAATGTGAAAAAAAGCTTTTTTTCATGATTTAATTCAACAAGGTCAACTTTACATATTGTATATTCATTAAAGAGAAATATTTCAAGCTTTTTTGTTTTAATTTTGATGACTATGGCTTATAACTCAAGAAAATCAGAAATCCAGTATCTCATACTAGAATATTTTCTAAGATCAATCAAAAAAAAAAAAAAGATTTAAAATACACAAATCTACTTACGAAAAGTATGTTTATTTGTACACTCAGTACTTGATTGGGGCTCAGTTACCATGAGTTATTGCAATAATGCGATGTGATGTGCAGGCAATCACCTTGTGGCACTGATGAGGTTCTATCTCACAGCTTTCACCTAGTTTGGGTTGGGTGATTCTCGTCTTGCTCTTGACAATACCTCATAGGTTCTCTGTGGGGTTCATGTCATGGTTCATGCTAGCTGGGCAATCAAGCATATTATTAACATAGTCAGCAAACTATTTGGTAATTTTGGCACTTTGGGAAGTTGCTAAGACCTGTTGGAAAAGGAAATGAGCATCTCCATAAAGCTTGTCAGAAAATGGAAGCATGAAATCTCCTGCTAGATGACTGCAATGACTTTGCACTTGATAAAACACAGTGGATCAACCAATGAAATGCAAGATTTACCATTATCTGAAAAGAGGACTTTGGACCACTGAACAGCAGTCTACTTCTTTGTTTTCTTTTCCTAGATAAGATGTTTCTAACACCATCTTTGTTTCAGGAGTGGTTTTTTATTATTAGGAATGGGACAATTGTATCTCCTTTCCTGAAGATGTGCGTTGTGGCTCTTGATGCTCCGACACCAGCCTCACTTCATTCCTTGTGAAACACTCATCTTTCTTGACAATCCTCTCAACGATGTGGTCACCCCTGATGTGTCTGCACCTTGTCCTACCACAATTTTCTCTTTTAGTCAACTTTCCATTAATTCGCTGGAGTCAATGAAAGAGGCAGGGAGTCCACATCACATGACCAAATTCTTACTCTTATGGGTAGGGGCTGGAGGCTCCACCCGCGAGTCAGTGATATGATTTAGACATCGCGTCAAAATCACATGACTGATCCATCGACTCCAGAGGGTTACTATGCATAAATACAGCGCTCTGGAATAGCCAGCCTTTTCAGCAATAACCTTCTGTGGCTTACCTTCCTTGTGGAGGGTATTGATGATAACCATCTGGACAACTGTCAAGTCAGCAGTCTTCCCCATGATTGTAGCTGCATGTACGGAACTAGACGGGGAGATGCACAGTATTTGCACAGTCTGAATAGTAACTCAAAATCAGAATCAGAATACTTTATTAATCCCCGAGAGGAACTTGTATAAATGAAATGAAAATATTCAAATAATTTGAGATACTACGTTTCTACTTTTCATGGGTTTTAAGCCAGTATCTCAAATTATTTCACTTTACATGTGAATAATACAGAATATATAAAAGTTTACCTTTTATAAGTTAATTACAAAAAAGGATAACTTTTTCCCAATATTCCAATTTTTTGAGATGTTTTAGTACATTCTTGCTGGTATTTTTCTGGTACACAGCACCGCAAAGGGTTTGGTAGTGAAAGGTTTGGTTGTGTTGAAGTTTAAAACTACAGTAGGCAGCTTTGAGCTTTGTTAGATAACTAGTATTTATTCAAAAGAAACAATCAGGATCAGATACAAAGACTGATAGTATTTAGAAATCTAAATGTGAAAGATGTCTGATGAAGACTGTTGTGATAGTAATCTTAAATTATAAAGTTTTTGTTTGTTCCTAAAAGTAGGACTTGTGCCATCAAATTTAATCTGGAAGCCAATCCTACTTCAGAAGGTAACTTATACATCATTTGATATCTTGTATCAACTTATCTAGCTTATGCAAGAAACAAATGTGTACTGTCACAGAGTCTGATTTTTTCTATGAGGGGATATGTTTAAATGTAATTTTAAGATTTTCCAACTTAGACAATATTACTAATAATCTAGTATTATTATATGTAATTTTAAACTGTGTTTTTATTTATAAATCCCTTACTTTATTGCATTTCAGTTAGCTTTTTTCTGGAGCCTAATTCTGGTCATTTTACTACCTGTCACCAATTATCCAGTCAGTTTTAACAGTACAAATACCTTTCAGATTTCCTTCTTATTCCCTGTAGTCAAGCGTTCCAGCCATTTCTAGTGTTTTTCCTCATGTACCTTTTTTTCTACTTTGGCTATACTTTGTGCATTTTCCTAATATTTTTAGCTCTCTTTGTGAATGACCCTATTGCTTGCATGTGGACCCTTGCCAGTTTTGTTTGCCTCTCTGATGCTGGGTGTGTAACCCTAAAGCCTTTTACTAACGATTTGGATTTTACATTGTTCACTGTTTCTGGTGTTCTCAACACATCTACTGTTTGCAACTCTTTCCCTCGCATTGGTTACAAGTGTCCTGAGTCTTAACAAACAAAATATCTTCAATTAGATAGGAGAAAGAAAAATTAATTATTTGAAACTTACTTTGAAACGTTCACACACTTTCTTTACAAACTCAATCAGTTTAAGAGAAAAATAAGCCAGTTCACAATTCATTGCTAGATAAAGAGTTCACATTATAAAAAATATTTCAAAAGGCATAAAAGACAAGGTAATGACCTAGACAGTTACAATTGGAGAATTGGTGAAAAAGAACTTGCAGGAAGAACTGAGTTATGAGCTTAGAGCCACTGATAGGACTTTCTTCTGACTTTGGACTAAAGCAATTTCAGTTACTTTTTTTTTTATTAATCTGTATTTCTCATGTTTGAGTGCAGAAGCTTTTTATCTGTTTTGCCATTGAAAAAATATAACTAAATTCAAACTTTCTCACCTTCAGCTGTTGACTACATCTTGCGCAAAGCCTTCCAAATAATGATTCTCCACCTTTGGAACAGCATTAAAGCACATAAATGAATCTACCATAAACAAAAACATATAAAATCGAGGCTGAGTGAGCCGAGACAGTTCACCGTACATGCATTTAGCCACAAAACGCCAATCTTTTCTCAATGCCTCAACAGCATCCTTGAAAAGATTTAATTTTCCCTCAAGTGCCTGCCTCCCATCTCTTAGAAAAGTACGCTGTCGTTTCTCCACAAGGTTCCCTCACTCGGAGGATACATCTCTCTGCAGTCTGAGTTCAAGTGTCTAATCTTCTGTGTCTCAAGGTCAGCATTTGTATGCACTCTTAAGTGTCTTGATTCAAACAAATGAGACAAGAAAATTAATCGGAGGCAATGTATGAAGTGTTGAGGGTGTGTGTGTGTGGAGGTATGAATGCAAATTACTATGTGTGTGTCCAACTGGAGTCGGTAGAGGGAGAGCTCAGCTGCTCGGGTCCTGGGCCCGATGGGATTGAACGAGGGATGAAAGAGAAAGATAAAAGACGGGGAGAGAAAAGGTGAAAGAGGGAGACCGATCACTGTGCAGAGCGGAACATTGTTCTCTTGATCACAGTCAGAAGGTTTTGTGTGTGTGTTTCTGTCTCTGTGCAATCCTCTTTGCTAGCGAGGTCACTAGTAAATATTTGAATGTCTGAGTCATTTTTTTGCCTGCATTTCATTGTAGTTTAGGACTTTCTCAACTTCACACTCATGCCATTTCTATGCCAAAACCTTAACTCTGAGATCAGCTTTGAGAAACATGAGGACAGTCTACATTTGACACCAGTATCTGTTTCTAAAGTAGCTGCAGGAGACAACTATACTGTGGTTGTAGAGAAGATATATAATGAATACTGTTCAGGAACAACATACATAGATTTTAAATTTGACTTTTTGCTACTGACACATAAATCAGCCTCTGAATAAAAGCATAAACTTTCCTAGCAGGTGTGATCAAGTTGTTTTGCTCCATTGTAAAATGCTTTATAGTGCTTTATGGTGTCCACAAAACTGTATTATTTTGTTTGTTGAAATTCACTTTAACATTTTTAATGCAGAGAGGAATTTCAAGAAGCTTAGAACAGTCATTTAAGATTTTAAATAAAAACTAAAAAAAAGTTCCTGTCAACATATTGTCAGTTAATTAAGCCCTCCTATGTTAATCCTTAATCACAAGGAAAATTAGATAAATAGAGAGCTGGGTGGTAAAAGACAACAGGAGGGGAACATTTTATCCCTGCCATCTAGCCATCCCACCCTTCCTCTTCTCCTCTTTTTTATCCTCTGTTCCCTCACATCTATTATTCACCCCATTTGGCAGCCAGGCACACACCTAAATAAACCTCTAGCCATGTCATCTCTCCCTCCCTTCATCATGTTCACCTTTCATCAGCCCCACTCTTCTCTGTCTCCATCTGCCTACAGTAGAAGTCCATTCTTTGAGAGATGCACACACACACATATTTTGCTCCATTTTAAAAGTTTTGAGACAAATGCGTGAGACACTCTTTGTATTTCTAAGGAGTTTCAAAGGGTGAACAAGAGACATGAATTTGGTTAGATATGACTCCTGATTAATAGAATTCACTGAGGACACAATCTGACAAAATATTTTCTTTAGCAGAGAGAGGCCAAAGATTTATATTATTGTTTAATTTCAATATTGACAACATCCTTAACGTGCTTTGTTTTGTAAAGCAAAGAAACTTCTTCCATCGCAAATGTTTGTTGATGTTCGAGCAGTAAATCACATTCACAACTACATTTAGATTAAGTTGCTCTAGCTGAGTTTGGTTGGTTAACTTTGTTTGGTTGCTTTCAGCTCTTCATCATGTGATGTATGTAATAGTTGACTGATTCATGGTTGGCTAGTTCATGCCAGTTCATGCTAGTTCATGCCAATAAATAAGAAAACGACAGACTGGACAGTGCTGCTTTGCAAAAGGTTTTGCTTGCCTGCTGGTGGCACAGCTCTCCTTTTTCTACATCCAGAGAGTGAGAGAATCCATATCCACCACCACCTTTCAATGTTAACAACAAATTATCGTGGTCCTTGGGTTGTGTGTTCTAGTTTTTGTACTCTCAGCATGATTTCAGTTTCTATTTGTAGTATTTAGTTTGATTCTTTAGTTAGGATTCTGAGCCTCTGTTCTAGTTGCACCTTCCATTTTGCTATTTATTTCAATATATTGCATTTGAGTCCTCATTCACATTTACTGAGTTTATTTGGGTTTGTTTCCTTAGATTTCACTTTTTTCTTCCTCATGTTTCCCTGGGTTGAGTATGTGTAGCTTGAGTCATTCCTGCTTCTCTTGTAAGTCTTTGTTTCTGGTAAGAAGTTCTGAGCTTTTGCTCTTATTGTATTTTAGTTCTAGTCTCAGTTTTTTGTTTTTATTAGTTCCCTCCAGGTCTCATCTGACTCGGTTCTAGTCCCTACCTAGCTTTAGTTTTTTTCTCTGCGTCTCCTCAGTCTGATCCTCTTGTGTTCATGTTCATCTGTCAAGTTCAGTCAGTGTCTGCATTCTCAACTTCTCACTTCCTGTTTTACTTTGATACCAGTTATGTTCCATGTATTGTATTCAGTTTTGCGTCCTATCCTTGATTGTTGCCACCTTCCCCCTGTTGCTTGTTAGTCATTAGTCCGTGAATGTATATATAGTCCTGCCTTTCCTCAGCTCTTTTGTCAGTTTCCATTGTCAGTTCTTGTGGATGTCAGTCTATTCTGATGTTTTCTCCTCCTGTGTGTGTATGTTCCAGTTCCTCATGTTCTCTATGACCTTGTTAAAAGGATTTTCAGCTATTAAAGCTTGCCATTTGTTCTACTCATCTTGCTACCTGGAGTTTTGCATTTGAGTCTTCATTCTCCACACACACTGACACAAATAAAGCATCTGAAATACCATTAACTTATTTCATTATACCATTCACAAGAAACTGACAAGAGCTAAAATGTGTTTCCTGAACACTTAAGGAAAAACTTTCTAAATCAAACATACCAAATTCCTCAAT
This sequence comes from Etroplus canarensis, assembly GCA_015106775.1. Taxonomy (NCBI): domain Eukaryota; kingdom Metazoa; phylum Chordata; class Actinopteri; order Cichliformes; family Cichlidae; genus Etroplus; species Etroplus canarensis. Next base: position 10,466 of record VUQH01079759.1, read on the forward strand.
TAGTGCACTTAGTTAAAAGCCATTTTCCCATAAAGCTATGTTCTTTTGTTACTAACCATGCCAAAGACACGTGATGCACTTTATGCTTGCAAAATATGCCTGTGATTTGGAGAAGACATTTCTTAAATGGATATATATTTTACAGGACAAACAGTTTATTAACTATAGTACTGTTCAAAATTTTTGAGCCACCCCTCATTGCTTTATATTCTGCTAGAAAAATGAGAAATATTCAGTTATTTATTGAAACAAATGCAAACATAAATGGCAAAACAGTACATAAAGCAAAACAAGTCTATACTATTTTAACAAGCTTGAAATTTATTATTTGGTATGACCACCATTCTTCTTCAACGCAGTCTGAAATCTCTTAGGCAAACCTTCTTGTAATTTCTTGAAGTAGTCTTTAGGAATAGTTCTCCAGGCTTTTTGGTGGACTTTCCAGAGCTCTTCTTTGGATGTTGGCTGCTTTTGTTCCATTCTCAGTCAAGATGATCCCACTCTGCTTCAATAATGTTGAGGTCCAGGCTCTGGGGAGGATAGTCCATGACTGATAGTGTTCTGTTGTGTGTTTTTCTATCTGGGTAGGCTTTTACTGCACTGGCAGTGTGCTTAAAATCCATTATCGTGCTGAAAAATTAAGCTGTTGCCAGCCCATCAATTTTAATAAGATCCCCAACACCACTGGCTGAAATGTAGCCCCAAACAATGACAGAAAATTTAGATAGACCTTCAGAAAAACTGGAGAACTATTGCTCAAAACCACTTTAAAAAATTACAAGAAAGTCTGGGTCCTTGGAAACAAAATATAAAGAAATGAGGGGTGTCTCAGGACTTTTGCACAGTACTGTACAGTACCTCTTTTATAACAAAATAGCCCTTTGCATTGTTCACCAACAATGCATGATACAGTCCTGCTTCCTTCACTAAGACCCCCATTCCACTGGTGCTGATTGATGCTGTTTTAATAAAACAGGAAAGAAATGGCTAAAATCCTGAGCAATCTGCAGTGGACTGGAACATTCCATAAATGAAACGCCAATAATTGGCAAGAAACAGCATAATCGGGATAATTGGCTTGTGTTTTTGAGCAAAAACTTGGCAATGTTCCGGGACTTAAACGGCATAACTGGGAGTCTCACAGGGACGAACCGGGAATGCAGGGAATGGTCCATAAGTACAACGGGAACGCAGTGGTTGATATACAGTAGTTTGCTATTGGCAACAAAACGGCACCTAAGAAAAGGTTCCATCCTCATAAAGTTAAAAAAAGAAGATGAATCTTCCAGTCTGAGCTCAGCAAGAAGACGATCATAATGACCACACATGAGGTGTCTATCTGCAGCCAGTCATGGCCTCACCCAGAAGGCTCATCAGTTCACCGCCAATAAAATGTCTTTCATCGGCGGGTAATTGGTTGAACCACAGTGCAAGTGGCACAACCAGACATACATCTTGAGAGCATCCTGAAAGCTGTGGCAACGCGCCGGGGTCACAACATGAATGCTGGCCTTTTGACGGGAATATAACAGCAAAAAATCGTCAGGAGCCCAATTCAGGAGCCCAAAGTCATTTTGATTGGGAACGCTAAATCGGCACGGATCACCATAATCGGCGCTGTTACGGCTCCAGTGGAATGGGGGTCTAACTTGCTGAGCTTATCCATGGACTATATTTTTATTTTTATTATTTCATTATTAAAAATCTAAAAGCAAGTCGAACCACAGAAAACTCTTCATATCCTCAGTGCAAGAATGTACAAATGAACACACATATAATGAAAGGAGCATTTCTAAGTCAGCCTAAAAACTCAGGAATCAACACTTGTCCACTCGAACACAAACGCTTTCTTACCTGTTTGCTAAAATTCTGCCTTTACGTGAGTGTGGCCTTGCTGTTATTAACTGTGCTTCAGTAGATATCAAAATATAGAAAAAGTGTACAAGGGCATAAAGGACTTAAAACTGAACTTGAACATGTGCTATCTCTTATTCTGTGCTGCTGTATTTAGTTAAGGCTGAGTTTAAAATCATCTCTGACATTACCTATTAAAAATGTGTGGGCATGTGACACTTGCTTTTCCCACATGTGATGACTCCAGATGGCCTCAAAGAGACAACAGGTAATGCCAACATCACACACACAAGTACAAAGTGATGACCCACCCCTGAGACCTCTCTAACCAGGTTTTATGCAGAGATCAAAAGAAAGTATAAAAGAAGAAATCAGAACTGATGGTGGTGAAGCCCAACAGTAAAAGAGAGAAAATTAATCATCTTACAGCAGGAGGAAAGATCTTTGTGACAGCATCAAAGCAATGTCAAAAGTGTCTGCATGCTCATACAAACATGCACACATCAGAAAGACAAAGATCTGGTTTAAAATTACACCGTGTCTAACTTCATGTCTCACTTGCACACCAATAAGCAAATTCTCTTAAGCTTTACTGCAGGTTTATTTTCCTATAAAATGATATTTCTCTAAAGTAGGACTACATAAGTGATGTGTACTGTAAATGCCAAGCACCACACTACTTTAAGATCGAAATTTCCAGCACCAAAACAGTGAAACATATATGCATAGCTTCCTTTTAAAAATTGGAGCAGAAATCTCTTCTATCTTTCTTTGAATTTGATCCACACAAGCAGTGCTGACCAACTAATGCAGCCACTGACACATGAACAAATCTACACCATGTGTATAGTAATTCTTACACATGTGACACACAACACATGTAATTATTTATCAAGTAAGTTTTACTCTGTTAACTACCAATTGTATCTTTCTATTTATTGGAATAATATTAACAAATTAGATAACTCATGGTGTAGATGCTGTAATGTAACTTCCACTGATTTCAAAAGCTCACAGGTGTTTTCACTTTTTAAGCCTGAGAGATAATATCTCTTACCAAGAATTTATCTATCTTGTTCCTTTGTTCTATGTTCTATGTTTGTTTGTTTTGTTCTATGTTTGTTGCACCAATGCACCAAAGCAAGTTCCTAGTCTGTGAAGCTTTCACTGACAATGGCAATTAAAATCATTCTGATTCTGATTCTGAATGTGTGGGCTCCTCACTGATAGTGCCTTTTCACAGAAGAAAATTTGATATTTTAGTAAAAGCACATGTAATAAATAAATAAATAATAATTCACTTTATAAGTACATGCTATAGGCTTTTCCTATATCGTGACGGTTGTGGCAAATGATTTATTGTCATTTTCCTTTCTGTGTATACAAAACCACTCCCTAGACCACAAACCTAGCACTGATGCAGTTTTAGATTGATTTTCCAATGAAAGCATAATGACGGAGGCCAAAAAAGAGAAAAAACAAAACAAAAAAATGACTGGAAGTCAAAAACACCAACACTGAAAGCTTTGGTTGTCAGGTCAATTATTTTGTCCAGTAGGACAAACTGACCGAGTTGATGAGAGCAAATGCTCAAGATCAGCTGGTGGGCTCTCAGTTCAAACAACATATCTCATTTTAGATTTAAAGCTGCACAGAGGAAGATCAAAGCACTGGAGACTGAGCTTGAAGAGGCACATTATCACCAGATAAACTCTCAAAAATACTAACCAGTCTTAATTTAAAATAAAAAATGACAAAACAGAAGCTAAATCAGCAAAGCTCAAACACTTTTCCAAATGTTAGCAGTGTTTCTGCTGCAAATCAGTGCACAAAGTCTGCTGATAGCTTCCCAGGAACTGAAGAAGTGCATGGTCAAACTCCAGTCCAGTGTGGACATTACTGAGGATGCCAGACAAGACCAGCAGGTCCCACTGCTGAAAATGGGCATCATGGGTCTGAGGGCAAAGGGTGATACTCAAGACAGCTCCCAAGAATAAAGTACAGGAGCAGCTGCAGGTTCATAAGATCTGATTCAGTGACAAGAGGAGAGGGCTTCTCTATAGAGGGCTCCAGGAAATGGCAATGGAAAAAGAGAAGCAGAGGACTAAGAAGGAGAATCAAGTCACCTCAAACATAGATGATCTTGAACACAGTTTGAAGAAGGTGTTAGAAAAAAAAAAAAGAAGTCTAAAAGGAAGAAAAGTTGGCTGGCCAGGCTCTTCACATGTTCCATAACGTTGTAGAAATTACTGCAGTGTTTAAGGACAAAATTTTATTTTGTAAGAGTGGTTTTTCCCTGTAGTCTTACTTATTTTCATTGTTGATTATCTTAAGGTCATAAAGTAGCTCCATATGCACTGCCTGGCCAAATAAAAAGTCGCCACCAAAAAAAAAAAAAAAGGTCACACACTCTAATATTTCGTTGGACCACCTTTAGCTTTGATTACAGCACACATTTGC
>VUQH01079760.1:0-15564 GCA_015106775.1 Etroplus canarensis
TTCTCATCTGGCACAGGCGGGCGATGATGGGGAATAAACTGCGCTTCGTTAGCGCCGTCATTGTGAGAGAGCCCGGCTGTGAATGGAGGACCGATGCTTCACAAAACCAGCAGGCTGGAATTGCACCAACGCAGCCTCGTGGTGGTGTTAGTGGATGAATTAATGTGTCTGCAGCAGGGGTGCAGGGTGGGGGGAAAAAAAACCAAAACACCCTGGTGTATACAATGTGAAGTTCTGATCATTAAGCAGCAGAGGCGTCTGTTTGTTTATTTACTTGGTGCTTTAAAGTCTGATTCCGCTAAATAAGTATGACCTTCACTGTGTAGATGAGGGAACGTAACTTCAGCTCGTCTGTGCTCGCCTTAAAGCTGAATTGAATGTGTGCGTTTATGACTATGATGAGTGTGGAAACCCGTCGGTGTCCGGCTTGCAGCACGGGCAACATGATGCGCAATGTCAAGCAGTTAAACTTTAAAGAGGAGCTATTTTTTATGGCAGGATCGTGGTTAAAAGCATAGTTAATGTTATTAGTAATAACACTTTCCCTGAAGTTTAAGTGTTCAAAAGTCTAAACTTATTCAGCTTGAACCAAGAGAAAAGAGCAATTCCTCACGTTTGAGAGGCCCTGCCTTGTATCTTTCCCGAACTTCTGCACCGGATGCCCTTCCTGGGAGGGGGGGCGGCTTGTGTCCCCACCCGGAATTTTAACCGGTACGCTACGGGGGACGCCACATTTGAGAGGTTGCAACCAGAGAAAAATGGCCACTGCAGTGGACTGTTGCCAAAATCCACAACCGCAGTTCCAACAAGGTTGGGATGCTGTGTGAAATACGAATCAAAAACAAAACGCAACGATCAGCAAACCTCAGAAGCCAGTGTTTTATTCACAAAAGAACACAGAAAACGTGTCAAATGTTGAAAGCGAGACATTTTACTCGCTCATATTGAATTTGATGACAGTGCCTCCATAGCGTGGTGGTTTACACATTCGCCTTACAAGCGAAAGGTTCCTGGCTCGATCCCTGGTGGGGACACAAGCCCCGTCTCACCGTGGAGAGTTGCCTCAGGAAGGGTATCTGGCGTAAATCCTCTGCCAAATTACCAGCGTGGATTAATCTGCTGTGGCGACCCTTTGGGGAGAATGGGCTGAAGGTACACTTTGAATTTGATGACGGCAACACGTCTCAAAAAAGTTGGGACAGCGCCCATGTTTACCACTCTAGCATCCCCTCTTCTTTGAACAACTGAGGAGACCAGTTGCTGGACCTTTGGGAGAGGACTGTTGCTCCGTTTTCTCTGATACAGGATTCCCGTTGCTCGACAGTCCTGGGTTGCCTTTGTTGTATTTTGCGTTTCACGATGCACCAAATGTTGTCACTCAGTGAAAGGTCTGGACGGCAGCCAGGCAAGTCCAACACCTGGACTCCTCTACTACGAAGTCATGCTGTTGGACAAAATTATTACCCAGTTCTTTTTCAGAATTTTCCCAAGTGCTTTTGTAACAGAGCAAAAAAAAAAAAATTTCAACATAGCATTTCTACACATCCTAGTTTTGTTTTGGATGCTTACATTATTTTATTTTGCATACAGAAACATTATTTCTCAAAAACCAAAAACTACTGTGCCAGGGTCAAAATTATTATCCTCCCTGATGCTAGTAGTCAGTTGTGTATCCTTTTTGCTGTATAACAGCTTGCATTCATTTATTGTAATTTTTAACAAGTCTCTCAGGAGTCCCAGCCCATTCTTCTTTGCTGAATCTCTCAAGCTCCTCCAGATTTGATGGTCTTCTGACACGGACCCTCGTCTTCAGTTCACCCCACAGATTTTCAATGGGATTCAAGTCAGGGTTTTGTGCAGGCCAGTCAGAAACATTGACTTTGATCTTCTGGTGGTAGTTCTTCACCAAGAGTGATGTATGTTCTGGGTCGTTGTTGTGTTAGAACACAAAGCCAGGACCCAGACCCAAGTTTCGTCACTGACTGCTTGAGGTTTTCCCTCAGAGTGTTTACATGTCCTTCATTCTTCATGATTCCTTCCATCTTCACGAGATTCCCGGTTCCAGACGCATCGAAGCATCCCCACAGCATAATACTCCCACCGCTGTGTTTCACTGTAGTTTGGGTTATGTGCCTCTCCCTTCTTTGTCCAAACATAAAGCCCCCCGTCACACCTTGACGATTTAGCCAGCGTATGCTGACACATCAAAATTTCTCTAAAATGATGACATATGCAGAATTGTGATGGGTTTTTAAAAAAATTATGGACGTGTACGTAACAAATTAGCAACTTATATAGAACGTTTCGATAACTTATAGATAACTTATACCAAAGAATGCTTAGGGTGTTGCCAGCATTCACAACTTATGCATAGCGTGTTGTAGCCTATTCGCAGTATCAACATTACCATCATGCCGAAAAAAACTGAATTAATTAATTTAATAACACCAATGGAAAACCAGTGCAACTGAGGTTAGCTTCAAACACATGAAAGGACAATAATCAAAACAAAACCGAGGTTGGCAAACACAAGCGTGAAGCAACAACACAAGGGCTAGCAGCAACAGTCACTAACAAAGGCTCCAAAGAAATAACAGCAATCACTACAAAGGGAAACTAAAGACGAGTGGCTGACGAGTCACTGAAACCAATCCAAACAGGAAACAACGTAGGCTCTAAATGCCGCGCAAGAAGCGGTGCTTACAGTCTCTGAAGTAATAAAAGATTGTACTCAGTCTTAAGTCTTGGAGTTACTGCAAAGAGAAAGTCCGATGAAGAATAGCATCCAGGAAAAATGGCGAGGGAGATCCGAAGGATATAGGAGGAGGTGAGGGGTGGCAGGTGAGTCTTTGGATCGCTGTCAGCTGGAGGGAACTCCGGGAACGAGAAGCCAGCCAGGTGAGGGAGAGTGCGTGGCTGACACCTACTCTCGGCTGTAAGTTAGGGCCCTGTCACACCATGACGATTTAACAAGCTTATGGCGGCACATTCAGATTCCCTAAAAACGCTGGCATATGCAGAACAGTGATGTAAATTGATGCATATACAGAACATATATGCTAGCGTACTGCCTACATTCACAACTTGAAGCTCATTTATACCACTCCCCTTAAACGCACCACATACGCAGTTATTCAGCATCTGTGTGTTTAGAAACATGTTCAGTTCGCCTGGATCACGTCAAATACTTCTACAAACGGCAATATGCATTGCAGGTACGTCTGATATATGTTACACATATGTTAAAAACATGTTATAGGTTATTAATACCTTTTGGGTTCGCTAGACATTATCTCCACGTATTTCGACAGTTGAGTTACATGAGTCTCTGATTGCATTAAGTACCTGCAACATATGGTCCTCGTATGCGGGACGAAGATCTATACGGCTGGCAAGCGTCGGAAGTTTTGTGCATGCTCAAAACTTTCCTGCAACCTCACCGTACTACCTTGTAGCCGGCGTAATTGTGCGTGCTCTTAACCACTAGAAAACGTCTCTAGAACATAATTGACGTACTTGCAGTTTTTTTCCTAAGCTGGTACACGCTTGTTAAATCATCATGGTGTGACAGGGGCTTTAGAAACATGTGTTGCGGTCGTCTAGAACATGCCAAATATGTCTACATACATAAATATGTGTTGGAGATAAGTTTGCGATAAGTTACACATATGTTCAAAGCACATTATTCATAGGTTAGAAATAAGTTTTGGGTACGCTAGACATTATCTCAACGTATTTCGACTTATGAGTAACTTACAAGCAACGTGTGTGAATGTGGGTCAACGATCACATAACTTACCTACAACTTGTGGCCCACGTATGAGAGCCATAAGTTGTAGGTAACTTATTTGCCAGAGTATGAATAAGTTATTAAATTTTTCTTACATTGACAGCTTAAAGCCCCTGTCACACTTTGACGATTTAACAAGCGTATGCCCACGTCGATTAAGTTCTTGGTAAGTTTTGTATAAGTTAAGAGCTCCCTGAAGTACGCTGGTATACGTTGTAGTACGGCGAGGTCACTCAAAAACTTTGAGCATGCGCAAAATTTCCGTTGTATGCCAGCGAATGGCTCATATGTCCCGCATACGTGGGCCATATGTTGCAGGTACGTTATACATATGGAGACTCATGTTGCTCATAGGTCAAAATACGTCGAGGTAATGTCCAGCATACCCAAAACGTATTATTAACCTATGACTTGACCTATAACGTGTTTTTAACCTATAAGTAACATATATTGAACTTGCTGCCGATGCATGTTGACGTTTGCAGACATTTTGACGTGTTCCGGTCGTATTGAACATGTTTGGAACATACAGCTACCGTATAATGGCATACGTGCTACATTTAAGGGAACTGGTATAAATGGGCTTCAAGTTGTGAATGCCAGCAATATGCTAGCATTCGTTGATATTATCTTCTACATATGTTAGCAATACGTTATGTATATGTCCATATAACATCATTGTTGTGCATATGCCAGCGTTTTAGAGGAATTTGGATGCGTCGGCATGCCCTCTTTCAATTGTCATGGTGTGACAGGACCCTTAGTTCTAGGTACCTTTAGCTCAGTTGGTCGTGTTCTGATGATCAACCGATCAGTTAATCGACTACGCTTTGTAGTGCTACTTCCCTGGGAGGGTTCTTAAATGTTTTTGGTAATTTAAAGTGTTCACCTTGTTCAGAATGAGTGCATTAAAACAAGTTTTAAAAGCTAAATATGGCGCTATTCAGTTGTTGTGCTGTTAAAGAAAATGCAGCAAAGCAGACCGTAAACTGACAAAGATATGAAAAGACATGCGGAGGTGGATAACCTTTCTCTAATTAACACATGAAACAAACAGAAATACCATATTTTTTCATCATGTTGTTTCCAGAGTTTGATGTTTATCTGGTGATCGTTTAATTATACATGACCTTCACAAGAGAGCAGTGGATGGAAACATGCATGAATTTGCATTTGATTTTGCAGATTTGGTGAAAACTTTATTAAAAACTGAATTAAATTTTGTTTGAAGGTGTACTTGTAAGTAGCACTGGGCCGATTCATCAGCCCGATCAATGTCAGCTTATCGCAGGTATTGGTTATGGCTTGTTTACGTGTTTCAGTTAAAACTTATCAGGGTGGCATGGAGGTACTGTGGTTGGCGCCGTGGCCTCACAGCGAGAAGGCCCTGGGTTAAAATCCAGCAGCCTGCTGGGGCCCTCCTGCATGGAGCTTGCATGCTCTCCCTGTGCCTGTGTGAACCCTCTCTGGCTACCCTTGCTTCCTCCCACAGAGCAAAGAAATGCACGTTGCTTAATTAGTTATTCTAAAACTGGCCGTGAGTGTGAATGGTTGTCGGTCTCTGCATTAGCTCTGCAACAGACTGGTGGCACGTCCACCCTGCCAGCGCTGCCCCGTGGCAGCTGGGATCGACTCCAGCCCTACTGCAACCCTGAACTGGATAAACAGAAGAAAATGGGAGGATGGAAATAACTATTTTATTGTTAATAGTAATGCAGGACCGTGTTGTTCTTCTCAAACAATTCCTAGTTTAGTCGGTGAAATATCAGAAAATGATAAATGACTGGCGCATATGCCTGCTGTCACTGTTATGTTGTCAACAGTAACAGTAGCTGTTACAGTTGATGGAGGTTTAAAAACAGACTGTATAGAAAAAATGACAGAGCCGCTGTCACCCATTGTCACCCATGTTTCAAGCTGAGCCTTTTGGCCATCACTGTCTTGTAATTTTAAAACCAAAACAAAGATGTGGGTCTGCCTGAGAAACCAAGGGATGCTGTACATTAGTCAGTCAGAGGGTAGCCACGTACTACTTGAACTTCCTTTATGACTCTAATGTACCTTCGGCTGCTCCCTTGTATTCTCTCCAAGGCGTTGCCAAACCGCATTGGTAATTTGGCAGAGGTTTTAAGCCAGATGCCCTTCCTGATGCAACCCTCCATGGTGAGGGGGGCTTGTGTCCTGAAATCGAACTAGGGACCTTTCGCTTGTAAGACGAATGTGTAAACCACTACACTGTGGGGGACACTCCTTCTTGGCTCTAATGAGAACCTGAATTTACAAAAGGAAATTATGTTGTTCTGAATAAAAATTTAAACAAGTCATTGAGACCGTAAACTCACTAGGAAAGTGTTTACTGAGGTTACAGATTGAAGGAGTAGTTGGGTAATTTTCTCATAGACTTTTAACCACACTCACTTTTTTCAGTCCATAGAATTCGCCCCCTGTTGGTGATTAGACAGAATGCAGGTTTAAGGCATGTGCAAACTGGCTTCACGCTTCAGACTCAAGCTTGATTTATGCTTGTGCATTACATCAACGTCGTAGCTGCATACCCTTGTGAAACCTTACGCTGTAATCTGACACTAACCTTTCCAGAAATGCACCTATGTGTTGCTTTGTCGCAGACCACAACAACTGTGATCGGCCAGTTCCGTGCTGTCTTTTATTCTACGCATTCCCGGGTACCTCTGTGTCGCATTTTTTTAAAAATTGACTCCACTCTTTTCTCTGTAGCAGTTCTTTCATTATGAGCGGCTGTTCAGTATTTTTGAGCTCCAGCTGAGCAGCATTTCTGTTGTTGTAGTCATCATTGTCTGACATAAACAGAGGAAGTACAAATAGGAAGTAAAGCCCCTGTCAAGGGAAGTTTTGTATGTGCTAAGAGCACGCATAATTACGTCGGTCTACAAGGTAGTATGGCGAGGTTACGGGAAAGTTTTGCGCATGCACAAAACCTCCGACGCTTGCCTGCGTAAGACTCTTACACCTCGCATACGAGGACCATATGTTGAAGGTACTTAATTGGAGACTCGCGTTGCTCGTGTCGAAATACGTGGAGGTACCCAAAACATATTAATAACCATGAGTAACATGTTTTTAACATATGTGTAACATATATCAAACATACCTGCAGTGCATATTGCCGTTTGTAGAAGTATTTGATGTGATCCAGGCGAACTGAACATGTTTCCCACACAGCTGCCGAATAATTGCATATGTGGTGCGTTTAAAGGGAGTGTTATAAATAGGTTTCAAGTTGTGAATGCCGGAGGTACGCTAGCATATATGTTATGTATACGTCCATTTAGCATCATTGTTCCAGCGCTTTAGAGGAATTTGAATACGTCGGCATAAACTTGTTAAATCGTCATGGTGTGGCAGGGGCTTAATAGAAGGAATAGAATGGAATCTCAACAGCGGTACAGGCACCACACCGCCAACTAGCATCCTGGCAACAAATTGCAGTCAACGTTGGCACATGTCACAAAAGCATAAATGCTGGTAACGGCGTTGGCCACTATGTCGAAGGTTCGATGTAGATTCTCCACAGAGGTAAAAACTAAACTTTAGAAGCTCTGTTCATCTCGCAGTACAGTCTAGCTACTCAGTTGAGCTTAATTTTTACTACTGCTCTGCCCTGGCTCATCCCATCCCTATCCCATCCAAAACTCCAGTAAATACTAATCTTTTATTTTACCCCAGTGCTGAATATGTTTGTCTATCAAAAACCTCTGGCTAGTCCAGCCGTGCCGTGATTCCTGTCACATTTTGCGTTGGTTTCTGTTATGCACCTTTAGCTGCTTTCTTGTATTTTCCCCGGATTAATCCGCATCTGTAATTTGGCAGAGGTTTTACGCCGGATTCCCTTCCTGACGCAACCCTCCATGGTGAGAGGGGCTTGTGTCCCCGCCTGGAAACAAACCAGGGACCTCTCGCTTGTGAGGCAAATGTGTAAACCGCTGCACGACTGTGGTGGTAAAACTGACCCTTTGGCCGTTCTTGTGTTAAGAGCCTACAACAGGGATGACGTTATTTTGCAGGCTAACCCAGGAGTTAGGATTGCCATGGTTCCCTGTCCAAAAAAAGCCTTTTTCTTCCCCCGCTGGCTTTTGGATTATCTCAAAAAATAAACTAATACTCTTTTTTTATGCTACTTCTAGGATTTTATGAGCGTAAATGTGGTCAGCAAAAGTAAAATGCTAATGTTGGGGTACGAACAAGCAACACCATGATTGCAAGACCTCAGCGTCACCACCGCTAAGCTCTATGGACTTTGAGACGAGGGAATCGAAAAGGCTGGATGCTGTGACTCATTCCTGTGGCACTTGAGACTCTCTGAGCTCAGCAACAGGGAGATGTCCCCAGAAATGAGAATACATCTGGTCCAAACTGTGCTCTTGCTCAGGTTCTAAACGGTACACCCACCGGTTTGAAGTGGGTTGGAGGAATGTTTGTCAAAATAGGCAAAGAGACATTCAGAGATTCAAGTTATCTGTGAGGTTGTTACATTTCCTAAAGCCCGATTTGACATCTGGATTTTATTTATTAGAGACATTCATTGATGATTTTATCAAAATATCTTCAGGTTATTTTCTCTCATTTAAGCTCTGATAGTTCTGCTCAGGAGTGAAAGCAACAGATCGTATCGGTGACCATATCACCCAGTACAACAACAACAACAACAACAACAACTTATCTGCAGCTGCTGAGTCTTATTTTAACAAAGCTGCTTTTTACTAACTGTGATACCTTCCACATTTTCTGAATGGCATTCTGGTCACGAGGGGTGGATTGTTTCTTGTTTGTTTTCACCTTGTGAGGAATTTTATTGGCAATAAAACATGTGCCAGCAATTTTAATAAGTTGTAGGCCTGTTCTGTGATTACGCGAGAGTTGAAACATCTTAGAAATTGCTGTGCAGCTATTAAAGAGTGCTCTTTGTTGGAGAAAAACATCCATTTTAATGATCTGTGCTTGTTGGTTCAAGGCCAGATATACGCTCATGCTGTTTCCTTTGTCTCATCGTTTTCTGAACAAGGACCAAGCTTTAGGTCAGAAGCAATGAGGATGGAAGGATTCTTTGAACCCTTCTGAATTCTGGGCCTGCAGAGATGGCCAAAATTCAGGCTGTAAAATATTAACGTTGCGCTGAAGATCTGCTGTGAAATGCTCGATGAATCTTTTAGTGTTTGCAGGCTGCTTTTACCTGATTTTGCTTTAAGAAGAAATGACGTACGCTTGCTGCCTCTTCCAGGTTGTCTGCTCTTGTAATGATGTAGTTTGTTGTTTTTGGCAGTTGCAGACAAACACCATATATCATGTAAAGAATCCTCATTGACCACATGGCACAAAAGGACTTAGAAACCATTACCTCATAATTTAAACACTGTGATTAGTTCCCGGACAAATTGTTTGAGACGAGGATTTGAGGTCATTCAACTAAACCTTCGACTTAATGATGTGTTTTCTAAGAGCCCTTTGTGAAGTTTAGAAAGCTGTAGCTGTAGGGAGTAACACTGATCATCTGCAGTGTTCTGCTGGGAAACTTGTCTTTCATTGAAAGGTTATTTTGAGGCATGCAAAGGCTAAGCATTTTGGTTAGTGAAGCCCACTCTTGAAACCTTGACATCACCAGCTTGGTGATGTGATAACAGACGTGATGAGCAAGGGGTGGATCTCGCTTGGAAACCGAAGAACACTTTCTCTCTCTCTCTCTCTCTCTCTCTCTCTCTCTCTCTCATATGTATAATACGCAGAGTCCTTTCTGACTTTAACGAGGACTGCAATTTACAAAATGATCATAATTGCGCATTCGCTTAGCTTTAAAATGAGTAAGTGAGACCATAAAAGGAACATGTTTACTGAGGGTACAGAAGGGTACAAAAGAGCTAGACTTCTGTACCACCAGAGCAGTTGCCCTTTGTATTAAAAATAATATAGGCTTCCACTTACCAGCCACCGACATAGCAGAGGGCTCCCAAGCATAAAAAGTACAGAAAATTCAAAAACAACAAAGGACTCAAGGCCTAAAAACTCTGCAGATAACAATCTAATCAAGCATCTACAGGACGCGCTGAAACAAGTCCCATCCAAGACCCAAAGGATCATCTGCCAGTGTCCCCGTGCCAGAGACTGTAGGACATCCCCTGAGGTCCTGTGCTCATGCCACAACTGGTCCAAGCTGTTTTGGCAACATAAAGATACCCTACGCAACCAGGGAGGGCATTTCAAGCATTTTTTTTCTTTATATTTACTATATTTTAGTATTCATGCCCCATTTGCCTTACAAGTGAACGTTCCCGGGTTCGATTTCGTGTGGGTACACAAGCCCCTCTCACCACGGAGAGTTGCATCAGGAAGAGCATCTGGCATAAAACCTCTGCCAAATGACCATTGCAGATTAATCCACTTTTACTCTGGGGGAGAGTGCAAGGGAGCAGCCAAAGGTACATTTATACTGTATTTTGATATTCCCTCTCAAAGGACGGTGCATAGTTGTGATGGTGTTGTCTTGGTTGAAGAGGACAGAGCTCCAGCAACTTCATTATTCATACTTTCCAGCCCATGGTATTTCATCATGGTCATCATAAAACCTATCAAAGACAACGGATTAAATAGCATTTGTATATATTAAAAGAAATACAGAGCAAACATTCATACACAGCCAACATACAATGAGGCACCAGCAAGAATAGGCTGGGCACATAGACATGTGGTTTAGAGCCAGTCGTGGTCCCTGGAAATGGGGAGTGTCCTAATGGAAAACCTGCTTGGCTTCTTATTTTGCTCTCAACCAATAGGTAAAGTTTAGGGTTTTCCCATCTGATGTCATATACAGCCTCTTCCAGGGAACACTTTGAAACAATGAATAATAAAATGAAGCAATAAACCAATCCAGTACACACACACACACACACACACAAAAGAGTCGGGTAATACTAGTCTGTGTATGTATCTGTCTGAACCGAACCATTGAGTAACCAACGGGAAAAATGGAAATATTATGACCAAAAAGTTGCATTAAAAAAAAACCATTCCAGGCACTCAAGGTTGATTTGGATAATTGATAAAAGGCCTTTATTTTACTGGCAAAAGTCAAAACAAATACACCAATGTGTATTGGCTTACACCGTCTTCAGGGTGTAGAGACACAAAGATAGCAATTATAGCTTCACTTGCCACAGATGGGAGACAGTAAATATTGTTATATCTATATATGGGGGTAGGGGGTGGAGAAAAGGCAGGCCTTCATAATGAGTTCCCATTGGTGTCATCCCACAAAGGCTTTAGTCCTGGTGTTAATTTTAAGAAGGTAAAAAAGTTCTCTAGGCTTTCTGAAGGTATTTCAAATTGTTTTTTTCTTTTTCACTCATTTTCAGTCCAGTCCCTGTAACTGTCCTTTTTAAAGAAACTGATAAAACTGGACAAGTGGAAGAAAAGAGAAGTAGTGGCCACCTGGGAAAAAAAAACCTATCTACAGCAGATGAAAAAGATCTGAAAGTCATGTTCTTAAAGTCTCTGTCACACCTTGACGATTTAACAAGCGTATGCCCACGTATGAAAAAATCTGCAAATACACTGGTGTATGTCGAATAAGTTATTGATAAGTTTTGTATAAGTTAAGAGCATGCTGAAGTACGCTGGTATACGTTGTAGTACGGCGAGGTCACTCGAAAATTTTGAGCATGCACCAAATTCCCTATGTATGCCAGCGTATGGCTCATACGTCTGCCAAATGTGGACCATATGTTGCAGCTACATTATGCACATGTTGACTCATGTTATTCATAGGTCAAAATACGTTGAGGTAATGTCTAGCGTACCCAAAACGTATTAATAACATATGAGTAATGTGTTTTTAACCTATAAGTAACATATATTGAACTTACCTCCAATGCATGTTGACATTTGTAGACGTATTTGACGTGTTCCAGTTGTACTGAACTTGTTTGTAACATACAGCTACCGTATAATGGCGTATGTGCTGTATTTAAGGGAAGTGGTATTAATGGGCTTCAAGTTGTGAATGCCAGCAATACGCTAGCATTCATTACATTCTGTATATGTTAGCAGTACCTTATGTATACGTCCATTTAACATGATTGTTGTGCGTATTTGGAGGGATCGGCATACGTTCGTTAAATCGTCATGTTGTGACAGGGCCCTAAGAAATGGGGGGAAAAATGAAGCAAAGACCTGACACAGGACCTGAGAGATGAGTCTGGTCCTTCAGTCAATCCATCTACTGTTTACGAAGCCTCTATAGAAATGGTCTCAGTAGAAGGGTGGCTTTCAAGTATTTTTAAGGAATGAAAACATGGAGAAAAGGCTGTGGTATGCCAAATTATATAAGAAATGGACTGAAAATCATTGGCAGCAGGATTTATGGAATGATGAATCCAAATTTTCTGGTTTTCTGGATTTCTGGTTCAAGTCATCATCTTTGCGAAGTCATCTGTAAAACACAGTGGAGTCTCAGTCATGATTTGGGGCTACATTTCAGCCAGTGGTGTTGGAGATCTTTTAAAAACGGATGGAATTATAAACTGTGAGTATGAAACTCCAGATTTTGATCCACCCAGCGGTGCCATCTCGAAAGAGTCTGATTGACAGTGACTTCATTTTCCAGCCAGGCAATGATCCTAAACACACCTCCAATACAGTTAAAGCCTACCTGGATAGAAAAAACACACAATGGAACACTGTCAGTCATAGATTGGCCTTCCCAGAGCCCAGACCTCAGTATTATTGAAGCAGTGTGGGATCATCCTGACAAAGAACAGACCAAAAGGCAGCCAACATACAAAGAGTAGCTTTGGAATTTCCTTCAAGGTGCCTCGAGAACGATTCCTGAAAATTACTTCAAGAAAGACAAGAAAGTTTGCCTAAGAGAGTTCAGGCTGTTTTGAATAATAGAGGTGGTCATGCCAAATATTGACTTTCCAGCTGGTTAGAATTGTACAAACTCTGTTTTTGCCTTATTTTTCCGTTCATGTCTGCATGTTGTAATAAGCTGTTGCACCTATTTCCCATCAAAATATAAAAACAAGAGGTGGCTCAAACTTATGCCCAATACTGTAAATCTTGTTATAGTGAGAAACCGCTACCAAATCAATAGTTATGGAAATACTATTCATCGCCATATAATAGCTGGGATAGGCTCCACCGGAAGAAGATAAATGAATGAATAAAACTGCTGGATACAAGATGTCCTCTGTTTCACTGAAAACTCTTTTTTCACTGCTTAAAGTTGCAAATTGCTCTAAAGTCGAGTCGTGATGCCAGAAAAGTCACGCTTGTTGGAACAGTAGATGTTTGTGAAATCGACATTTTAGAGTCAAAATATGCGCAATGAAGCTCAAACATTCAAGTGAAGAAGTGGCAAGCAAAACGCTCTGTTTGGAAGAGGGCTTCAAATCACACCACAGCAGCGAGGCATGCAGAGCTGTAAATGTAAAGTCTACCCTATGCTAACTGGGTGGAATTATTAGGATTTTTTTCTTTTTTTGGGTTGAGTCGTGTAACTAGAAGAATTTAAACATGAGGCTGGAAGGATTTCTGACCAAATGAGCCTGAATGTGTCACGTTTGGAACGATACCTGTTGAGGAACATGCAGTGCAGTAAGCATTTCGTCTTGACAAAATGACCTCAGAGCTTGTGAGCATGTGGATAAATGTGGTTCCACTCTACGCTCGCTAGATTACATTTATGGTTTCTGCGCCCATGTTTGAGCTCGATTGAAGTTTTGCGAGCGCTCCGTCCCGGTGCAACTTTGAGATAGCATATCCAAGCTGTGCCGCATTACATCATGAAAAGCCAAGCCAGTGACTTATTCAAGTGTAATGGGCAGTATAAGTGCTCGCCTGCTCTGTTCGCCTCTAATTGTTCACAGATGTTCTGCACGCCTTTGTGTCCCACATCTTGTTGCAGCCTGCTTGCACAGACGCCACATACGTTGTTCAGACTTTATTGCAGAGGGGAAACGTGGCATGGAGTAAGTGTTTAATTTGGCTGCTGGTTCGAGTAGCTGGTTTCAGTTATTAAAAACTTTATTAGGGGTCATAATCCACCAAGAAACCTAGCTGGAGTTTAAACGATTAGGCGACCAAACTGTTCATTTACAGACAGAAAATTAATTAGCAGCAGTTTTGATAAAGTGACAGCAAAAGGGAAACAAGGAATCACTTCGATTTTTGCTGCAAACTATAAGTGATATTTTGGCAAAAACTGACCTATAAAATGGTAATTATTTCAAAGTTAATGAGCAAGTATGTATGTTGACAATCTGGAAACTTACCAAACCACTGGTTTCGGACTCTGAATTTGAAGCCTCAACATTAGCATTTTGGCCTCTGTTGTGTTGTTTCTGGTTCCAGTAGTTACCATTAGTTACCATACAGTATGGTACAAAAGTTTTGAGCTCGTTATTTTATATTTTGCTGGGGAAATAGGTTCAATTATTAGCTAAGTTTTTTTTTACAGTTCTAACCAGTTTGAAAGTCAGTGTGTGGTATGTCCGCCTTTATTCTTCAGCACTCTCTCAGGCAGGCTTTCTTGTCATTTCTTTATGTTGTCTGCAGGAATAGTTCTCCAGGCTTATTGAAGGACATACAAAAGCTCTTGTTTGGATCTTGGCTGCCTTTTGTTTGTTGCTCTTTCAAGATGATCTGACACTGCTTCAATAACATTGAGATCTGTGCACTGGAGAGGTCAGTCTATGATAGATAGTGTTCCATTTTGTGTTCTGCATTGGCAGCATGTTTAGAATCATTGCCTTGCTGGAAAATAAAGTCATTGTCAATCAGACGTTTGATGGTATTGCATGGTGGATCGAAATCTAGAGTTCCCTTTCTGTGTTCATAATTCCAACAATTTTGACAAGATCCTCAACACCACTGGATGAGCTGCAGCCCCAAATCATGACTGAGCCTCTACCATGTCTTACAGCTGCAGGCACTCACTGTTGCATCTCTCTCTCCTCACCTACTGCATGCGTACTGATGATGATTTGAACCACAAGTGTCACATTTGGAGTCATCCTTTCGTGAGACGAGCTGTCATCTATTTTCCGTCCAGTTCTTGTGTAATCTGGTATACCTCAGCCCTGTCTCCCTTCCTTAATAATGGCTTCTTGATAGCTACCCTTCCATTGAGACCATTTCTGATGAGGCTTTGGCAAACCGTAGATGGATCAACTGAAGCATCTCTCAGGTCCTGTGTCCGGTCTTTGCTGAGTTTTGTCCTATTTCTTAATAATGTGACTTTCCAATACTGCTCACTGTAGATAGTGATTTAGGCCGGCCACTTCTTTTGTCCTCGAATTGTCCAGTTTACTCAATTTTTTTAAGGACGCACTGCACACCATTCCGAGATACCACATTTTTGGCTAATAGCTCTTTGGGAATCACCTTGCTGGTGCAAAACTATTATTTTTATGCCTCTCAAACTTTGTTACCTTTGGCATTTTTCATAGATTCAACCAAAAATAAAGGAACAAATGATGTTTTTGCGACAGTCAGCTAGTAGCCTCATTGTATTTTTTGTGCCTAAAGATACAATTTAAAATTGGTTCTTTGCCGAAGAAAATTTTTAAAATACCTTAAGAAACCCTGGAGAACTGTTGCTCATCTTCTTCTTCTTCTTTTAGCTGCTCCCATTAGGGGTCGCCACAGCGGATCATCTGCCTCCATCTCACCCTATCCCTTGCATCCTCTTCCCTCACACCAACCCTCTGCATGTCCTCCTTCCCCTCTCTCTGCCTCCTAACACC
>VUQH01079764.1:0-10647 GCA_015106775.1 Etroplus canarensis
GGTGGCTAACCAACCAGACATAGTGGTGGCAGACAAGCGGAAGAAGACGGCCGTAGTGACAGATGTAGCGATACCGAATGACAGCAATATCAGGAAGAAGGAACACGAGAAGCTAGACAAGTACCAAGGGCTCAGAGAAGAGTTCGAGAAGATGTGGAGGGTGAAGGTAACAGTGGTCCCAGTGGTAATCGGAGCGCTAGGTGCAGTGACTCCCAAGCTAGGCGAGTGGCTCCAGCAGGTCCCAGGTACAACAGCTGAGATCTCTGTCCAGAAGAGCGCAGTCCTAGGAACAGCTAAGATACTGCGCAGGACTCTCAAGCTCCCAGGCCTCTGGTAGAGGACCTGAGCTTGAAGGATAGACCGCCCACAGGGGCGAGGGGGGATTTATTTATTTTTATTTAAAAATATATATACATATAGTCCTGCCCTTGCCTTAGTTCCTTGTTGTGTTGTTGATATTGGTTTCCCTGCTTCAGTGTGAACTCCTTCTCCCTGACTTTCAGGCTTGGTTTTGTATTTCGTAGACATCATTTTTTTTAGTTATGGCCAGATGAAGCCTTGAAGCATTCCATTCAAATAGTTAGAAAAAAAGAAGGTTCATTTCTCAAGGCTTCATGTGTACACAAACCCCCCTGCTGGTCAAAACCTTTATTGTCATTTCAAATATTTGTGTTGGCCTCTTGGCTGTCTTGCAACAGTGTCAGTATGGGAATAATCGCTGTCAAGAATAGAAATGAAAACACTTTAATTTGATTTTGTGTGGTTCATTCATTTATTAATCTAATCTGTATTTGATTCATATGTGGTTAATTGTTATAGAGGTCTATTAACATCAAAAATCTTGTCAGTATGATATGTGAATGCTTAAATAAATCCAATAGGACACGAGATATTTTTGTTAAAACTGTTACAGCAATTTCAAAAGCTGGGACAATGATTGTGCTTATGAGTACTGGGGTGATGGTGATTTTACTAATTTTTATTAAGAAACAATATTTTTCCCATTGTGCTTGAACTCTGTCGGTTTCTCTTTTTGGAAATGACCTCTCCTGCATTGAAGAAAACCCTTTCACATGGCAAATAGGTGAAACTCCAGCACAAACACCAACACGCAAATTTTGGGCGATCAATTGCACATTTTATATAGATACATTGATAAATCACGCCAACACTGGAACCATTTCCTGAACCAGCGAGGCTTCAGAGGTTTCTCAGTAACGTCACTCACCCTTAAAGAAAAATCTTGATACACGCTTCACTGAAGACGTCCTGGATTTCTCGACACATGCTCTGAAGCCTCAGCACAGTACGTCCCATCACTAGAATAAAGCTCACTTTGTGTTTCCCTCATTGTGCTTTGTACAGTCCTGTGTTTGGATCCTTAAACTTGCGGCACACAAAAAAATGACGATAAGACTTTTGGAACGATGTCCTTTAGACAGAGGAGACCAAAATGGAGTCGTACCAGCACAAACTCCAACTGTCAAGCATGGTAGTGAAGAACAGATGATCTGGGCTTGTATTGCAGCCACAGGACCAGAACACCAGTAAATCTACACATGAAAAGTATCTGAAAGAGAAAAGAATCACAATGTTACAATGGTGCAGTCAAAGTCCAGACCTCACCCTAAATAAAATACATTTCATACATACATAAGCAAATGCCCGCAAACCGCAATGTACTGAAGCAATGTTATAAAGAGTGGACCAGAGTGTTCCACAACAATATGAAAGACTGAAAGTCACTTATCTCAAGCAACTGCTGCTAAAGGTGGTTCTACAAGCAACTGAATAGTGGGGTGTGCTTAGTTTTTCACAGGACTGCATGGTGGCCTGGGAAAACACATTTTTCAAACCACAAATAAGTTCACTCAACATTTTACAGTGAAATGTTTGTCTGTGATAAGATAGAAAATAAATGAAATAGAAAATAAGATATGATGACCCAGGTTGTGGCAAAGAAGAAAGTAGATTTTTTCTCCTCCCATTTGACTGCTACATGGTTATAGGAGCAGTTCAATCTGACCAATGAATCATGTCACTCTTATTAATTACAGACTACGTGTTACTGATTTAGCTCAGTGGTTTCCATATAGCCTATAATTTAATCAACAAATGTAATCATAGCTTTGAACAAAGACTCCCTGATAGAAGCGTAACCTTCCCAGCTTGATCATTACCACACTTTCAGTCATTTTATTTGTACCAGAGTGAACACAAAATAACATTCTTTCGGAAAAGCTTGTTTCCATTAAACGTTAATGCTAAGAACCCAAAATCACACACCATAACTCCAACATTCACCTTCATCTATACTTGAATCACCCTCAAATGCAATTGAAATATGAAACACTTGTGCCACCAGTTCTTTATAATATTGATATTTCATTTATTGGAAAAGATTGTGGCACCTTCCCCCTAAAGATCTTCTTCTTCTTCTGGTTCTGTTCTGTCTGTTATCAATTCAATTTTTGACTCCAGTCAGCTTAAGGCTCTTTATATTTTAAGATACAACATCAGAGAGAGAATCCTGACAATCAGATAATTCCCTATGAGCAGCACTTGGTAAAAGTGGGGAGGAAGAACTCTCTTTTGATGGAAAGAAACCTCAGAGGCTCAGGGAGGGGCAGCCGTCTTTGACAACCATTTGGAGTTTGAAAGGAAAGAGAAGACAGAAAAAAGGAGACCCCGGCCATTTCTAGTTTAAGGGTCCTCACGCTGGATTCCCTCACTCTTTTTGTTGTGTAGATACTGTGGCCTTTCTGCCCAGCTAGGACATAGAATCCAGAGTGCTCACCAAATGGCAATACAAACACCTGACACAATGAGATGGTGATTCTCAACAGCACTATATTCCAAGTCATCCAGCTAATTTCAGTTCTCAATTCAGATGATCTGCTGCTTACACCGTTTTATTCGATCCAACTGTCTTCTTAACCGGTTGTCCTATTCAAGGTTACAGGTGGCGAGGTGATGAGACTAAAACCTATCACAGCTGTCACTGGGGGAGAGGTGAGGTACATCATGGACAAGTAGCCAGTCTATTGCAGGGCTAAGCCAGAAGCACAGAAACCATTCACACTCATGGTCAACTGAGAGAGAGAAAAGATGTGAAGAAAAAGGAATGATTGCTTTTCAAGTTTTTATGAGCTGGTTGATGCTGCTTCAGCAGTGACAAGTTGTTTCAGAGGCTAAATGGCTGACAGTTTTTTCAAGTAGCAAAATTCTCTGCAGCGCCTCTCATGGCCTGTCATTCCTCTTCTACTTGCTTCCCACCCATCCTTTCCATTTATCCCCTTTCCCTTTTATTCTTTCCCCTCCTGTATTTTCTCCCTGTTTTCTGTCCACATCATCTTCCTTGTGCTTTTATCACATTCCAGGGGGTTCAATTTGTCTGAGTCTACATGGAGAACAAGCTCTTCGGCTTAAGGAGAAGACGAGCTGTGGAGTGCAGGGAGTGAATTGTAGATGGGTGGATGGATAGAGACTGAATAATTAAAAGAAACTAAGTCAGATGGGAGTGCTTTTTGAGCAATCTGACAACTCTCAAGTTCTTTTCATTTTATAGGAAGTGTGTTTCAGGGATTCAGATTAATATGATACTATGCACAGGAGCTTGTGTGAATTTACATACATATGCATTACTGTGCGCACTCAAACATCCATGTCTAATGATTGTCCAGGCGTGAATTGTCAAGCAGATTCTCCCTGTTTGTTTTCCCTCTTGCCTCCCTGCAGCTAAATCTGATAGACACAGACAAAAAAGCCTGCTTGCCTGATGTATTCAAATGGCTTTGGTGAATTGCATGAATAATAGATGGTGATTGTATGGGTTTTTTGTGTCTTCAGTATGATAGGAAATGGTGACGGAAAATAGGGCTGTCTAAAGCAATAACATCAAAGCTTATTTCGACTGGACAGTAGTTGTGAAAACAAACAGTAAAAGACTTGTAACTGTCAACATGTCAGTCTGTCTCACTGTTATCTTTCTTTTTGATGAAATGTTGGACCAGCTGTCTTTATGGAAAAAACATGCTTAAATAGCAGATATGAAATAGAATGAATATTTTAGATGCTAGAAATCAGTTTTTACAATGCTTAAACAAATGAGCCTTTCTGAAGGAGTGGCCATATACAGCTACTGTACCATAACCGTATTTGACAGTCCGCACTGAACAGCAATGCGGAGACTACTCACAGATACAGACTGTATTAAAAAAGTAGCTGCATGTATGTTTGTAGACTACTGTTTTGAAGCCTCAAGTCTGGTGTTGCGATCTTCACCAAATTGGTTTGGGGGTTTAGAAGTGTTCGTATTTTGATTAGAGGGTAAATCTGGTTAGTAACATTCAAAACCTAAATGAAAAAATATACATATCTTTAAAGCTTAATATCTGCTAAAAATATAGTTATTTTAAAGAGGACCATCAGAGCAGGAATCAGAAGGAATGAATTTGTGGCTATATTGAGAAGTTGGAATTTTTTGAATAGGAATCTAGTAGCGAAAGAGAGGCCCACAGTAGTGATGTACAACATTAGCTTCTGTTTGCTGACCTTGTGGCCGCATCCATCTTGCAGGGCTAACTGTTATAGTGCTCTATCAAGTGAGCAAGTAGCTAAGTAATAGTCACAAATAAAGTCTTTGAGGATCACTTCCTGAATTCCAATTGTATTTGTTTGAGGTACTGTTTGGAAGGAGTACATATAAGCAAACACATCAAAGAACTCCAGGGCTATATAATTCCAAGCATATAAGAGAATTGTCTTCTCTCTCTAATAGTCTGTGTTGTCCTTGTCTCTCTATGTTGTCTCCCCTCCCCCATCTCTTTTCGTTCACCCCTCAAAGGGTCAAGACAGATGGCTCCTTCTCCTTGAATATACTAATGCTGGAGGTCTCTTCTTTCCCACTGTCACCAAGTGCTTGCTCATAGGGGATTGTCTGAATGTTGGGGTCTTCTCTCTAATACTGCATGGTCTTTACCTTACAGTATAAAGCAACTTGAGAGACTTCTGTTGTGAATCAGAATCAGAATACTTTATTAATCCCAAGGGAAAATTGCATTTGAATCGGTGCTGTATAAATAAAACTGAATTGAACAGGAGTAACTGAACTTCTAATAGGTCAAATGGAATGAAATTAAAGTAATACCTGCAGTATTGCAGAAATGTTCATACATTTTTAAATGTATTTTGTGTTTACTTGGGTTGCCTTATTTTGACATTGGATTTATTATGAAGATCACAGTTTAGTACAGGTACACACACAAATCACATCCTTTTTTTTTACTGTATATACACACACACACACACACACACACACACACACAAACATTTAACTGGCAGCATTCAAGGATTTCAACCATAGCCCGGCTAACCCCTAGACAGCGATGGTACAGATAAAGACAGAAAGAGAAAAGCAGTGTTCACTGTTTCTGTAAGCATCACACAGTGCAGACAATAAAGACATATGCAGTAATCAAACAGAAAATGGATGGTACACCCCATGGTCTGCCAAAAACCTGCTTTCCCTCTACTACAGTAAAATGCTCTCAGGGACTGCTGCGAAAACAACACATCCTGTTCAGCAGGAAGTTTTCTGAGGTCAGATGTTTGAATTAAATTTGATCATACTGCAACCTGTAACTTTGAACTTTACTGGGAAAAGTCGCCAGGAGCCTGCTGTTACTGTTATTTTCTTTGTGTGTTTGTGAGTCTGTGTGTGTTGTGTGTGTTTTGTGCCA
The DNA here is from genome assembly GCA_015106775.1 of Etroplus canarensis. Taxonomy (NCBI): domain Eukaryota; kingdom Metazoa; phylum Chordata; class Actinopteri; order Cichliformes; family Cichlidae; genus Etroplus; species Etroplus canarensis. The sequence goes on from VUQH01079764.1 coordinate 5,742, forward strand.
CAAGCTATAGCAGTGATGATGATGGGGTAATCAGGTTGCTGATGTGGCTGCCTGCTTGCAGAATAGGTCAGAGACATCAATCACAGAAACGTTCACAATGCAGGCCTGCTGGGAGATTGTTGACGGCATGTGTTTATGTGCGCTAGTCTCCAAGCGATGGACGGAGGTGTTATTGTGTACGCCTTTTACATTTACTCATATGGGCGGGGCTCACTACTGTATATATAATTAGAGAAATTTGTGTTTCTCCTGTCTAAGGATAAAGTAACCATGAACCAAAGTGCCATGTTATAAATTTTGACTGGAAAATGAATGGAGGTAGCCAAACCAGAATTATTGCATTATATCTTAAAACTTGAATTTGGCTAGTGAGAGGAAAGCAACCATGTTAATCCAAATATCTGTTTGCTTTTCTTTGAAGCCAGTGACATGTAAGTGATACAGTATCTCATCTGGCTCAAATCCATCACAAGAAGGACACACACAAGCACTAATTTTATGAACATTACACTGTGTGCAGAATTATTACACAACTCAAAGAAAAACAAAAATATTCCCATCTCACTTGTTAAAGTGAGAATAATAAAAATGAATAAAACTTTACAAATAAACATTTGCGACATTTCAAAAAATAAATCAGTGACCAATATAGCCACCCTTCTTTTCAATAGCACTCAAAAGTCTTCTATCCATGGAATCCAGTAGTTTCTTGTTCTCTTGACCATCAACTTTTTGTGCAGCAGCAACCACAGCCTCCCAGACACTGTTCAGAGAGTTGTACTAGTTCTCTTCACTGTACATCTCACGTTTAAGAAGGGCCCACAAGTTTTTAATAGGGTTTAGGTCAGGTGAGGAAGGGGGCCATGTCATTATTCTTTCATCTTTAAGGTCTTTACTGGCTAGCCACACAGTGGAGGACTTTGATACATGAGATGGAGCATTGTCCTACATAAAAATCATGGTCTTCTTGAAAGATGCAGACTTTTTCCTGTTCCGTTGTGTGAAGACAGTGTCTTCTAGAAACTGGCAGGAGGTTCAGGAGTTGAGTTTGAGTCCATCTTCAACCCGAAAAGGTCCAACAACCTCATCTTCAAAAATTCCAGCCCATACCAACACCCCACCTCCACCTTGCTGGCGTCTGAGTCAGATTGGAGCTCAGCCACGGGCCCATCCATCTGGTCCATCAAGAGTCACTCTAATCTTATCAGTCCATAAAACCTTTGAAAAATCTGTCTCCACATATTTCTTGGCCCAGTCTTGGTATTTCAACTTCTGTGTCTTGTTCAGTGGTGGTCAGGTTTCAGCCTTTCTTACCTTGGCCATGTCTCTGGGCACTGAACACCTTGTGCTTCTGGACACCCCAGGTAGGTTGCAGTTCTGGAATATGACAGCACTGGAGGATAATGGGTTCCTGGCAGCTTCACGTTTGATTCTTCTTAAATCTTTGGCAGTTAATTTGCATCTTTTTCTCTCAACACGTTTCTTGTGACCCTTTTGGGTATTTGTAGTCATGGTAAAATCGAAACAGTGCTTCGGTACGTATCAAAACCTATGTGGAACTTTTGATTCTAAACATTGTTCTGAGGTCTGTATCTAGAGTAGGATGTCACGTGACTGTTCCATATTGTGTTCCATTATGTCACCTGTTTCAAAACATCTCCAGTGTTTTGCTCAAATTCTGAATTGGAATTCAGTGAAATGCATCTGAATCTTGTTATTTTGTTTAAAAAGGTGAAAAGGTAAAAAAAGTGAATTCAGTTTGAAATTCTTCATTCCTGTTTAAAATAGTAAAATGTGGAGACCTCACTGAAAAGGAAAGAGTCTGCATTAAAGACCTTTATTATGCTGGATGGCCTTTCTCGTTTTTATAACAGGTGGTCTAATAAATGTGTTAGGCTCTATGTGTAAATGATTATTTCTCATGTCTTTGCCTGACTGGGGGCTGATTCACCACCCGACATGCGTAAAACATTTAAAAGCCTATCTAAAGTGCAGTTTATTTGAAGTCTTTCTTCATTTACCTGAGTGTCTTGTATTGATTTTGGATTTTGAAATTATATTGAAATGAACAGGAGTAGAAAGCATCCCAGGTCAGCTGTCTGGGTTCACTTTGAAGAAAGTTAAATATATGCATTGCATGCAACATCGAGCATTTTGCAATTATACAACAACAATGGGGAGTAAGTGCATGGTGGAGGATTAGAAAAAAATGTACAAATATTAATCAGTTTTTTAAAAATTACCAAAAAAATTGTAAAGCAGTATATGGCTGTTGTAGAATGTTTAAACTCTAATTTTACATTTTTGCATTTTTAGTTAAGTTGAGGTTGATGTTCAGTTTTATCTAAGGATGCTTTTGTTCTGCGGCCCAGGTCAGATTTTAGTAATTTCCTCAGTTTTGGTTTTTGCTCTAACCTCCCTTGTGTTTTCCATGCTTTTGAGTTAATCTGTGCTTAGTTTGTCTTTCTGCTATTCCTCTCATTTTGGTATCTGTCTAGTCTAATTCGTTGTATTTAGTTTTGCTTCATATCGTTTCCACTGATTCCTTGATTGCTGTCACCTGTGCTCCTCACCCTCCTGTTTCTCATTAGGCTTTAATCTGAGTCTACTTATACCCCTGCCTCTCTTTTAATTCATTGTTGTGTCTTCCCTCTGTAGTTTCAGCTCCCTGTGTTTCTTGCCTAGTTTTGTATTTAATAGACGTTTATAGATTTTCCAGCTTTAAAAAAAAAAAAAAACTTGCTTTGTGTTCTCCTCACCGTGCATCCTGCACAGAATGTAAAATATGACAATAAATCTAGTATATATATTTTTGAAGGCCCTGCGATGGACTGGTCACCAGGGTGTATCCTGCTTGTTGCCCTATGACAGCTGGGATAGGCTCCCGTGGCAACCCTGACCCTGATTGGATGAGCAAAAGAAAATGAACGGATATATTTTTGAATTCTCATGTATTTATTTATTTTTTATCTCTAATTTGATGTTTTTAAATGTTGACATGCAATTCTGCAGTTGTGGGCAGTTTTACTCCCAACTTTTCAAAAACTCAAAGTTGGTTAGAATGTCTGTGTGCCATATTTAAACACACCAGGTACCATTTTAGAGTAATTTTCTGATGTTCATGGTAGTACAATATCCTTCAATATATGTCCTGCAGCGTCTAATGTACAGTCGATGCCTTGAGGCTGTAGCCAATAGCTCTTTACTCATGTATTTCCTATTGTGGGACTAGTAGATACCTTTTTTTTTAAAGGAAAGAAAGAAACAGCAGAATAAATAGCAGAGAAGCTTGTTGCAGACGGGAGAGGTTTGACTTCTAACATGTACTTCATGTTGTAAAACAGTGTATTTTAACCCAATCCATAATCCTAGTTTTGGTGCCTAAATCTAACCAAACAACAACTGAAAATTAAAAATCAAAAATGAATCCAAAACAGAAGTCTGAAAATAACATACACTATAACTGCCCTTGTATACTGTATATGCTGTGCTTCTTTTACATTTCTGTTTTTGTGTTTTCACAGTGTTAGCTGTTTGTCTTGGTTACTTAGTCAACCCTTGTTGTGTACGTACAAGATTAACTTTTTTACCTCAGTGCACCGTCTGTACTCCAATTCTCTTTTTCCACTGCGTTTATCTTCTCACTTGGTTTGGGTTTTGGTGTCACTTTCAGATTGTGGTGACCAGCTTTTTGAACACAGCTCCTGATGTGAATGTGTGTCATCTGGAAATGAGAGAGTTGCTAAAAGGATACCCAGTGCAATAAAAGGCATTGAGAATGGTGACAGTGACAATGTGCTGTGTGTTCAGCCACTGGTATGACTCATGTTGTTTAGCATGGGACTATCGGAAGTCATGATGCTGTCAGTGCTGTCACAGTGAGGATGAAGATATCAGAATGTCATATTTATCGCACCTAAGACACAAACAGCTTCAGTGTTGCAGCTTCACAGTAAACACTAAAAGAAGAGTAAAATGCACATGGGTATGCTACATATTACCAGCCTCCCATGGTGTTTTGATTAACAGTCCAGTAATCCTTGAAATTACAGCCACGGTGGGTAAACGTTGCAATCGTTGAGACAGTCATCTTAAAGGACTACACCCTTCTTCAGATTTGATCAGCTAGCCCAATGCATTGTCCTATGACATCACATTGATTCACACTGGTCCTTAAGTTTGCTCAACTTTTATGCCATGAGCTTGACATCTTTTTAATGAAGCCCTTAGCATCAATGGAGTGGTGGAGGGATGGGGAAGGTTTGTTCAACCTTGTTATCTGTTTGAACACAGAGTTAATATGACAGTTTATATTTAAAGGCAAGCCAAGCGTGGCCCATCAACGATGATTCCTCCAACGCTGAGGACCTCTGTCCTCTCTTACCAAGTCATGCATGACTTTTGCTGCGCTCTGCCTCATAGCTCCCAGCTCATTTCAAAGGTTCAGTGCTATACAACCTCAAAGAGCTTCCATGCTTAATCAATGCATACACATCTAGTCACAGCGATGCCAACAGGGAATCAGCAGCCAGTACTCTCTGCATTTGATTTCCTTCTTATAGCGCTATTGCTTTTGTAAGCATACGGTAATAATTAGTTTATGGTTATTGCACCTCATAAGGGATAGGATGAGCTCAGTTTATCTTATTGCAGCCAATGTAACTGGCATTATGCTGAGCGATGCTGTTTGAAACTATTTAAACCATATTTATTGGACTATGAAGAGTTTTTCCTTTATTCTGAAGACTCACATGAGTCGTTTTCTAAACACACAGTGGAAATGTAAAGTATGCCATGGATATTTTACCAGTATATTGATCTGAACAGTGGTGAAGTTTAACTGGACCAGGTGTGCCTAGAAGCACAGGGCTACTGAAACCCTACCTACACTATATGGAGAACTGGA
>VUQH01079769.1:0-13960 GCA_015106775.1 Etroplus canarensis
TTGCTGCAAAAGATTTTATAGTTATATAGGTCTATGAGAGAATGACCTTACTTCTCATTTCATGTATGACCTCAGTAAACATTTTCCTTTGAGTCTTCGTCACTGGGGCGATGCATTAATTTTGTAGGTTATGCTCACATCTCTCTAATTAGGAAGCCTGTTGTGTGTGTGTGTGTGTGTGTGTCCGTATACTTTGTCGGTTTCAACGGCAAAAAGAAATTCCTCCAGCTTTTTGAGAGAACTGGACACGGACCACCTCAGTCTGATACCTATCATCGGCTACATCCAATTAATTTCAAATCAATTTTACAGTGCAAGTTCACAACTTTAGTATCTCAAGGCACTTTGAGACAACTTGAGACACTGTCCCATCAGTACTCTTATTTTGTTATTGCTTTCCTCTGTCTCACCCCACCAAAACATTCATCTGACTTTTGTAAACTGTCATTTTTCTTCATCTCTTTTATCCCACCCTCTCTAGTTTCCCTCTATCCCCCACACTCATCCCCGTTCTCCACTTTTCTTTTACCTTTACTTTCTCTCTTTCACCCTGCCTCCATTAGCCTATCTGCCTAACCATCATCCCTCTTCTTTTCCTCCCCTATCTCCCCTATTATACTTCTCTTACACCTTTTGTCTTTCCTGTTTCACTGTCTCCACCTTTTCTCACCGTTCTACCTCTAACCCTTTCTTTTTTTAAAGAACAACACAGTGGCTCGTTGATTTACACTGCAGGCTCACAAAACAAGAAAAACACCTCCTCAGCTGCCTCCATATGCAGCAGAGTATTTCTGTGTGATTTTTTTGTTTTGTGCTTCCTGCCATAATTTCAAAACACAAACTCTGAGCTAAAAACTCTCGAGTTATTCAAATAACCATATAAAAAAATCTAATAAATAAATCAGTCGCATTTCTGAATAAATTTGAAACTCTTTTATAAATAATGAGGTACATAATGGCTGAGAAAACTCCATTTTGATTTGAAAACAACTAAAAGATTGAAGTTTAGCAATACTAAAGCAAATCTGTGTAATAAAACTGCAGATAAGTTTACAGGTAAGGTCTAATTTTTGACACATAACACTTAGTCTTTATTTTGACAAATGTATAATAATATAAGAATACAGAGACACATAACCAACTAGGAAAGCACTCAGAGAGCGCAAACCTCTGGCAGGCACGCGCAGACACTGTGACGTCATGCTTTCTTTTGCGCATGTGCATCGCTTCAGGGCCGGAGACTGTTCATCCTGGAGTCTGATGGCAGTCGCATTTAAATGATAAAGTCATGATCTCATCACCCGATTCTTCCCAAAATTTAACCACCTCTTCCTTTTATGAAACCAAATCCATTGACACTGAGTAGTAGCTCATTTTTGGTTTCTTTTATACTCAATTTAGCAATATCGACAGCACACAAATTCTATAATAGTACCATTAAGTACCATTATAATGGAAATACTTTATAATGGAACCATATACCACAGTAAACATTTCCTAGTTTAGATTAAAATTAAAGATAAAACTAACTTGTGTTTATACACTCCCAGTTTCCCTTTATTTGCTGCCAGATCATCTTGTGCTTATTGTAGTCAAGTGCTCCAGGCATTTCATTGTGTTTCTTGTGTCTGTTTTTTTTTCTTGTGTTCATATTTGCTTCCTTGAGTACAGTCACACAGAAAAGAAAGTTTTCATTGGACTTCATGTAGTCTTGTGAAAAACTAAGTACACCGCATGAATCAGTGTCCTTTAGAACCACCTTGAGTAACAATAACTTGAAGTATTTATTTTCTGTGTGACTCTGACTTTTAAATCATTGGAGAAATTTTGGCCCACTCTTCCTTGTGACATTGCTTCAGTTCATTGAGGCTTGTGGGCATTCGTTTAGGCTCAGCTCTCTTAAGGTCCCACCACAGCATTTCAGTCAGGCTGAGGTATGGACTTTAGTGGGGCAATTGCAGCACTTTGATTCTTTTCTTTTTCAGTCATTCTGTTGTAGATTTACTTGTGTGCTTGGGGTCGTTGTCCTGTTGCTTGACCCAATTTCAGCCAGTCTTTAACTCTCAAGCAAGTGACCTCGTATTTAACTCTAAAATAGTCTGGTATACAGAGGGGTTCATGGTCAACTCAGTGTCTGTAAGATGCCCAGGTACTGTGGCCTCAGAATAAGCCCTTACCCAGCACCCCTCCGCCACCATATTTGGACAGTTGGTATGAGATGTTTATGCTATGCTATGCTTGGGTTTCCCTAAATGTGGAGCCGTTCACTACGGCCAAACATCTCCACTTTTGGTCTCGTCTGTCCCAAAGGACATTGTTCCAGAAGTCTTGTGGTTTGTTCAGATGCAACTTTGCAAATCTAAGTTGTGCTGCCATGTTCCTTTAAGAGAAAAGAGGCTTTCTTCTTGAAACCCTTCCAAACTTATTCATTCTTTTTCTAACTGTACTGTCATGAACTTTAACATTTGACATGCTAGCCGAAGCCTGTAGAATCTGAGATGTAGTTCTTGAGTTTATTGCATTTTCTGTGAGCATAACACTGTTTGACCTTGGAGTAAGTTTTCTCGGACATCCACTCTTGGGAAGATTGACAACTGCCTTGAATGTTTTCCACTAAGCGAATGATCTTTCTCACTGCAGAATAGTATACTTCAAATTGTTTGGAAAATGGCTTTTTAACCTTTCTCAGATTGATGGGCTGCAATAATTGCCACTCTGAGATCATAGCTGATGTCTTTCCTTCTTGGGATTGTGTGAACAAACTTGAATACTCCAGACCAACAAACTGCCTAAACTTCTGCTTTTATAGAGGTGGTCACACTTCTGATGATAAATTAATCAAGTGCATTTGATTAGCAGCACCTGGTTACTTCTTATCTTCTAAATTCCTACGGAGGCAGTGAGGGTGTGCTTAATTTTTCACATGACTTTATGGACTGCGGACAGTTTCATGAACTTTGCCTTTTGCCTCCTCCTTTTTGCCTCCTCCTCATTTGGATTTTTGCCATGCTTTCTGACTCTCCATGTATGACCTCTGCCTGTCTTTTGGATTAAAGATTTAGATTTTTGGTCTTTATTTTTCAGCCTCTTGGTGTCCTGCATTTGTGTTCTCCCCCTTTTGAAATCCTTACAGTTGATAATATAATCCAGACCAAAGAGATAACACAGTGCTCTTTTTCTCTGTCTGCTTTTTTTGTCTTTCTACTGCATCGCTGCAAACAAAAACACAAGTAGCCATAAAATGGAAGCTACAAATGCAAACTTTTCCCAAGAACATAAAACTGTCTTGCTGCATCTGTTAATTTTTACCATGTATACACTTTCCTTTAACTTTGCTAAGATGTTCAGGTGTTTACAGTATGGTAAACAGTAAATGCATGTAAATAATAACATTCTATCAAAGTACTGTAAGCTTTCCTCTAACTCTGCATTGCAAGTTGCAGTATGATACCATGCGACACTAGTATGCAAAACTTCTTTTCAAATTAGACTACAGTTTTAATCAATTTGGATGAATTTATCTTGAATCACAAAACCTCTAGCGTTGAATTGGAGAATGAATTCCTGGGTTGCCATCTAAATCTCGTTTTTATGGATAAGGTGTAAATTCCACACTTTGTGGTATGATTCTTTTATATTTGTTAGCCCAGAGACAGAGAGAATGAGGCAAATTACATGTGACAAGGGTCCTAGTCTGGAATCAGACCAAGTACGTAACAGCCGCATGATAGGTGCCTTTAGCCAGCCCAGCCACCCACACAGGGATTATTCTTGAAAAAAATAAATGTGGAGTCACTAAAAAATTTGGTACAACAAGGCTGAGGACGGTTGCTGACTTAATTTATGCTGATTAATCTGCAGGGCTCATAAATAAATTCACCCCAGTGCACAGTGACTCCTGCTTTGCTGAGCAGCAGGATGATTCTCGCTAACAGCACTTATCAGGTTATGTTTTTTTAAAAATATTTCTTTCTTAATATTTCATACTGTGTACGAAGGCATAAATAGACTTGCTGCCACTGAGACTGTTGAGTCAAGGATGCTGTTTTGTGTGAGACAGAGAGGAAAAAAAATCCTGTTTGCATGCTGTTGCCAGGTAGAGCTCTGCAGGGATTTAAATGTGTGACTGTGCATGTATGTGTGTATTTTGGAAAAATTACTATGGGAGGTTGTGTATTTACTCTGCATGGCAAAATCATTTTGTTGACTGTGTGGAAAATCAATGACATGTCTTTTTCTCTGCCTGCCTCTGCAGTGCCCAGAGGCAGGCCACATCTTCCACATGGTGGCGCTCTGACTCAACATGCTTGCAGTATCTCTGACACTTGCTCCTGTTCTCACCTGACTGCCTCCCCTCTTCCACTTGTCTTTTCTCCACTATTATCTATCATGTCCTCTTGTGCTTCTCACTGTTTTCTCTCTTCTGTTGACAGAGGCTCAATGTCACACCATCTGCCATGGCATGTTGCTGTGTTAGAGTCTATGAGATGAAGTGTTTTATCAGCGCTGCTCCTGGCATGGATTTTGGCTTGCACTGATCCTCATGACAGGCACATGCGTATAAAATTATGAGCATATGAGCTGGTACAGGGTGACTTTTCTAATTTGAACTCTGAGAGAAATTAATTACATTTTGGCTTAGCCAAAACTGATGGAGGGAAGTGACTGGGGGTGGAGTGAAAAAGAAGCATGAACGAGAGTTGGTTAATTCTGTCTGAGCTGGAAGCCTCAGCCCCCAGTCAGAACATGGGGGCTTGTCTCTTCTAGTTCCAAAGAGCACAGTGAAATGCCCTGTGGAGGAGATGCATGGGCAGCATCCACAGGAAAGTCAGTGTGATCAGCACTCACATGCCTTCATCAGGGGCGGGGGATTTTAATAAGAGTATTCAGATGTGTTTTTGTGTATGATTTGGATGTCTGTGCGCATGCAGTTAGAGGAGAAGGAGTCTAGATTGGCTCTGATTAAACACATATCACAAACACATATACACACATAGCCTACACGTAGTGTTATTTTTAGCCACTGTCGCACTCTTTTCATCCAACCCCTGTGCTCTGTCTCTCTCTCCCCAGCAAAGTAGAAGGACAGCAGTTCATAAGATTGTTTTTTGGACAAATGGGTTTTTCCTCCTTTCTGTCAGGACATCACAGCTTTTCAGCTTTTTTTCTCTTTTGAATTGTCAGGAAAAGGTGTTAGATTGAAAGATGCAAGTTCATATAGATCAGCAGATGGAAATGGAGAAAAGCAATCCACCACCCTCCATCCTTTACATGTATCTCATTTTCTCTGTCTTATGTTGAATCTAACACACACACACACACACACCAAAGATATTTATATGTATGTGCTTTCCAATGCAGCTCTCATTTTTGCAAAAATGGCTATTGAACATTGGCCATTAAATGTTATCAATCACAGTCTTGTCACAGATAACTACCAAATATGAAGTTACTTTCTAGGAATTTTCTTTTTGTATCTTTAAGGGAGTTTCAAGTTCAGTTGTTTTGGTCATTTGCATGTTGTATGTGCATATTTTCACCTTGTACAGTATTGATTGACTGGGTTGTAAAGGAAACTACTGAAAATCCCCCAGAGACTGATCCTGTTTGTTCAGTAAATGAGGAAATTTCTATTTTGGTACTGCACCACCTTTTCTCATGTAACATGATGTAAATTGTCAATAAGAAATTGTATCAGGACATGGCTCTCCAATCAATATGTTCCTCAACTGGTTCCTCAACTCAGCTCAGCTTTTTACAAGCACAAGCAAATATACATCGTGGCAAAGTATATGCAGGACACAAGAAAATGGGTCTCTCCTGTCTGACTTTTAATTGAAAGGAAACAAACCATCAATATTGTTACGGACCATGGGTTACAGAAGACCAAACATAGCCTGAGTAACCCATCTAAATTCATGGCTTGTATGGTAATTGCACAGTTTTAACTTTTAACCCAGCAATATTTTCATAAATATTTAATAAATGGGGGTATGTACTGACTACAAATAAAATTCTTATACTGGGGTATTTTGGGCTAAATAAGTAAAGAGTAGGAAAATGTCCAGGAGTGGTTTTAAGAATGAGCATAAATATTATATTTTACTATTGCATTAAATGTTCCATCCTATCAAGCTCACCAACAATTCTGAATGACTTGAGAAAAGGGGTAGGAAGTATTCAAATCATTAAAGTTAAAGTCTGAAAGAAACAAGAGTATAACAAGTATACTTTAAAATTTAAATTTAATGTATATAAAGGCCCCTGATTGTGTTTCAGTTTAATACTTAATTATGAGCATTGCTTTAATGTTGAAGCTGATGGAGCTAAATTTATCTGAGCCATGCTGTAAAGCTGTGTAGCTATGAACTTTGATGTACAATGCCTATAAAAAGTATTCACCTCCCTTGGATGTTTCACCCTTTTATTGCTTTAATAAATGAAATCATGGTCAATATAATTAGGCTTTTATGACAAGAATGTGTAAAAAAAACAAAACAAAAAGAAAACACTTTATCATATCAAAGTGAAAACAGTTTTAAAAACTAATGTTAATTAATTGAAAATATATGAGGCAAAATAAATGTTTGTAAAAATATTCACCCCCTTCAGATCAGTGTTTAGTAGATGCACCTTGGGCTACAATCGCAGCACTGAGTCTGTGTGGATATGTCTCAATCAGGCTGGCACATCTGGAGACTGCAGTTTTTTTTTTACATTCTACCTTGCAAAAAAGCTCAAGCTCTGTCAGGTTGATCTTTTCAATTCCAGCCACAAATTCTTGATCGGATTGAGATCTGGGCTTTGACTTGGCCAATCCAGAACATTCGCCTTGCTGTCTTCAAACTATTTCTGTGTAGCTTTTGCTGTATGCTTGGGGTCATTGTCTTGCTGGAAAATCAATCTTCACCCAAGCCATAGATCTCTTGCAGACTGAGTCTTCCAGGATTTGGCCATATTTTTCTGCAGTCTTGTTCCCCACTCTTCACAATCCTTCCAGGGCCTGCTGCTGAGCTGCATCCCCAGAGCATGATCCTTCCACTGCCATGCTTCACAGTGGAAATGGTGGTGTTTCTGGTGATATGCAGTGTTTGATGTTTGCCAAACGTAGCGTCATGTCTGATGGTAGTCATGTCAGATTTAGACAAGTGACATACTCCTTCCATTTCCAAATGATGGATTTGATTGAACTCCATGGCATGTCCAGTGAGTTGGAAATCTTTTGTAGCCAGCTCCTGACTTTAACTTTTCAGTGATCTTTTCTTTCAGTTGCTTGGAGTGTTCTTTTGTCCTCATGCTGCAATTGTGTCAGGAATACTGACGAACCAGACACAGGTGTTTTTATACTACAATCACTTGACACACATCAACTGTGCTCAGGTGATCTCCATTTCACTAATTGTGACACAGCTGGAATCAGCTAGCGGGACCTCTGCTGAATTATGTCAGTCTCATTAAAGGGGTGAATATTTATTCAAACATCTGTTTTACCCTATATATTTCTAAATCATCAAGATTAATTTTTAAAACTGTGTTTTCACCTTGACATGACAGAAAGCTTTTTATGCAAATTCTTGTCAAAAAAGCCAAATTATATTGACCATGATTTTATTTATTAAAGCAGTAAAAGAGTGAAACATCCAAGGGAGGGGAATACTTTTTATAGGCATTATACACAATAGGTGGATGGGTGGTCTGGGAGAACTCATCTGCATCTGAATGTAAATCAGACCAAAGAGATGGTAAGAAGGACAACTACATGGCTCTTGTCTATCCTGGGACAGGATGTTGGTGTGGTGGAGTAGTGCAAGCACCTGGGTGTCCACACTGACACAGACTGAACTGGATGACCAACAAAGAAGTTGTATACAAGAAGAGGATGACCAGGCACTATTTCCAAAGGAAGCTGAGATCTTTCAGTGTGTACAGAAAGATGGTGGAGCTGGTGACACCAGCATAGTGAATAAACTGAGCAGGAAGGCTGGCTCTGTGATTGGCTATGGTTGACAGGTCACCAAGCAAACTGTTATCCATCATGGATAATTCTGACCACCCTCTGCATCATGTACTGGACAAGAAGTGGAGCACTTTCTTTAACAAACTGATCCAGCTGCCAAAAGGAAAGGTGCAGGATAACTTTCACACTTCGTGCAATAACTCTTTATAATACGATACATCTGTCTGTCAGTCATTTGATTTTTATTAGTAGCATTTTATTGCCTTGAAATTCTCTTTTGCTTTGTCGAAATATTATACTGGTTATATTTTGTTAATATAACTGTTAATATGATTTTTATTTGCTGTTATTACTGCTACTCTTTAACTATTATTATTATTCATTCATTTTCCTCCGCTTATCTTAATTCATCATCCTCATTCAGGTTGATGGGGGTGCTGGAGCCTATACAGCTGTCAATAAGGCAAGAGGCAGGGTGAACCCTGGACAGGTTGTTAGTCTATCACAGAGCTAACATAGAGACAGACAGTCTTTCATACCTATGGACAAATTAGCATTGCCAACTATATATGTTTATCTTTGGACTGTGGGAGTAACTGCAGAGGACTTGCAGGTTCCATGCAGGCCCCGGCTGGCAGGTGAATTTGAATCCATACCCTTTTTGCTGTGAGACAATAGTGCTAATCACTGCTCCACTGTTATTGCTGTCACTATTGTAATTATTAATATTATTATTATTATTCAGCTGCTGCGACAAATTCATTTCCCAAGTATGCGATGAATAAAGTGCTTCTTATATTTTATTTATCTGAAAATAGTCCAACACAAAGGTAGTGGAATAAAACATTTCCCTGTCAAATGTAGTGAAGTAGAAGGGAAAAAGAAGTAAAAGTGCCTTCAAAATTGTACTTAGATACTTAGCTTGTTACTTTTTAATACTGAAATCCAGTGAAGGTGGGAAATGATTTAGATTTAAGTGGCTGTTGTAACTCTTCCTTATCCATCTTCTTGAAAGTGGAAAGCCGTTTCCTTGAAATATACTTACCCAGCAGATATCCAGGCCAAGACTTCCTGTTCCATCTGTCTGTCACTGTTTAAGAATGTAGATAATCAGAAAGCTTCTGGTACCAAAAGTCTTGTCCCCTGTTCATGGAGATTAATTGGCTTCCATCTGCTCTCTGTTCCTCTTTTCTTTCTGAAGCTTTACATGTACATTTTGCTGAAAGGTTTATGATTTTAAAACAGTAAATTCACTGTAACTTAAGATGACTTGTCTTTAACAACCAAATTTAATGAAAAACTAAATTAAATAGTAGTTAAAGTTAATTAACTTAGTTCCAGAATGAAGTAGTGTGTGCTCATTTTCTGACCTGCTTTACAGTTTAGAGTGACTTTAAACTGAAGCAGACGCAGAGGAGGAAACAGTTTTTGTCATTTAATTTTAGTTTTTAATTATGCACGCATATTTAACTGGATACACTAGGTCATTATAACATACATTCTATGAGAAGGCTAATTCTCAGATTATGTGTATCCAGCTGCCTTATGACTTATCCCATTTTTAAAGCAAACTGGACCATCTAAAATCTTCCATTTTCCTGCAGTTTTGAATTAATCACATTATTGGCTGAAAAAAGAGGAGAGACCATGGGAAAGAGGCAGATGAGCGAGAACAGCTCAGGTGAGTGCAGCTGGGTTTCAGTTATAGTGATTTTAAGTGTGCTATATTTAATATGATATGCTTTTAACATCTCCTTATGGAGTAACATATTGCTTTGAAAAGTAGCTTTTATCACATGAGTACCACTTTACCTGTTGGACTGCAGTAAGCTGGTAAATGTGTGTCACATGTTTTAGAATGATAATTTCCTCAGTGTTCACTATGAAGGAAAAAACATCTTTCAGAACTTTTTTCTGTTAATCCTGTATAACCCTGATTCGAAAAGGTTGGGACACAGTATAAAATATAATGTGAATATGTGCAGATCTCATGAACTCATATTTTATTCACAAAGAAATGCAAAAGCTGAAAGTAAAACAGTTTACGATTTCATAAAAATACTAGCTCATCTTGAATTTGATGGCAGCAACACATCTCAAAAAAGTTGGGATGGGGTAATGGACCTTTAGGAAAGGAATGTTGTTCCATTTTTGGCTGAGGCTGCTCAACAGTCCTGGGTTGTCTTTGTCTCATTTTGTTTCATGTGGCTTCCGTTGCTGAAAGCTCAGGACTGCAGGCAGGCAAGTGCAGCACCGAGACTTTTCTACAACAAAGCCATGCTGTTATAATAACTGCAGTATGCAAAAATATCTAAGGCCTTCCCTGAAAAAAGCAATGCAGTGCTACCCGAGGGCCAGAAAATCACCATCATCCAATACTGGTTTTCGGCTGTGTCCCTTGCACACAGAGATTTTTCTAGATTCTTGGCATCTTTTGATGGTAGTGCATACTGTAAATGATGGACTACACAAAGTCTTTGCAGTTTATGTTGAGAAGGATTACTCTGAAATTCCTCCACAATTTGTAGACACTGTTTCTGGCAGATTGCTTAGATTCTACCATTTTTATTTCTGAGAAATGCTGCTCCCTAAGGTGCTCTTTTCATGCCCAATCACGTTACTGGCCTGATGCCACTTAACTTATTTAACTGCAACAAGTTTCTCCAGCTGTTTCTTTTTAGTACCACTTGCTTTTCCAGCCTTTTATTGCCCCTGCCCCAACTTTTTTGAGACAGTTTGCTGCCATCTAATTCAAGTTGAGCTAGTATTTTTCATAAATGTTAAAATGTTTCACTTTCAGCATTTAATGTCTTCTTTTTTCTTTTTGAATAAAATATTGGTTGATGAGATCTGCAAATAACTGTATTGTGTTTTTACTTATATTTTAAACAGTATCCCGATCTTTTTGGAATTAGGGTTGTCTTAGTCTACAGGGAACAAGGTTAAACTGACTTTGACATTAGTAGTAGTATGAGCAGAGCTGCTGCAATACCTAATTCTTTGTGATTTAAGTTAGTCGCAGTACAAGCAGTCACAGGGTTGGATGTATTGTAAATTTGTACTGTGGTGCCCTCTATTAAACTATGTGTCTGTTTTACCTTATTGCTGCTCTGTTTGTTATTCCCCCAGTCAGTTTTATGCATTTCAGCATTATGCAGTATTTCCATAGGTATCAGGTAAATTAAGTGTCAATTTATCAAACTGCGAACATCCCGTTATCAGTAGTGTTTTGTTAAGGTCTAGCTCATTATTGACAGTTGCTGCACCTGAGACTTTGTGTATGAGTATACATGTAAACTGTGCAGATGTAAATTTGTGAGCTTGGAATTGATTGCTAATCAAATAAAGTTTAAAAAATTAAAAAATTTCAATAAACTCTTGAACTTAGTGATTTGTGGAACCTGCTTTAAGAGCAGCTATCTCTGTCAGATGTTTCCAGTAGTTGATTTTGAGACTTGCAAAACAATTAAGAGAAACCATTCAGACCATGCCTTAAAACACAGCTGTTTCAGTTCATCAATATTCCAGCGATCAATATTTCAGCTCACAGAATCTCAGCTGGGTTAAGGTCATGACTGTGATTGATTTACTGGTGCGTTCTCAGTCATCGTCTTCCTCTCCTAAGCTTACATTTATGGACTCCTTTCCTGATATTCTTCTCTTCATTTGACACAGTTTGAATAAATTGCTCCGTCAATGACTGGTAGGATCCAGACGCTCAACAACACACACCTCCAATCTCATCTCTTTGGCAGGAACACCTGACTCCAAGTAGCTTTTGGAGGAGCTGCTACCAGTTAGGTTAGTTACTCAGTTGTAACTGTGACCTAGATGAAGATCAGACACTTTATAAGTAATAAGGGGAGAAATTCTGGTATTTCAAAAAGGCTAGCAAACTTTTTCTTGCACCTAGATATCATGTTTTAAAGCAACTTAATTATCTCACATTAACCCCTAACCTATTCTTTGTACACTGTTATTGTGCTGCACTTTTAAGCATCCTCATTTTAGCTAAAATATGCACACAAAAATACACACTCTTGCAATCAGATCATTATTATATAAAATAAAATGTGATCTCTGTGTCAGGGCATATTATGGTTAAAATAATATTTTTGTTCTTTGTACTGAAATTGTGACTTTATTCATTCATTTGAAGAGACGAAATTCTTTCTATGCTCTCAGACATTTTCAATTCTTAGTGTGAGCATGAGTAGGATGTGTTTGGATTGATGGGCCATAGTTGTAACACAAAGTAAGTAAGTATGAACACAAAGTAAGTTAGAATCAAATTTCATCTAAGGACACGGTTGCAATTGATCTTGTCTACTGTAAAACGATAATCAGCAGCCCAAGACAGGCTTTATTTTCTGAAATCAGTCCTTCTCAGGATACATTTTTAAGTGTTTCTTATTCAAATGGTCAGGAATAAAAAAACACTCATTGTTTGTATAAAAATACAGTATACTCCAAAATTTGTCAATAGGAATGCTTTCATGTGTGTGGAACAGTGATGTAGTGGTTTTCCTCACATCAAAAATATGATTGGATAGAAGGCAGCTAAAGAACTTAATTGCATAGAATAAAGTACTGTATGAATACGTGTGTGAAAAGCTAAACGTCACTTGTCATAAGACAAAAAAGTGCAGTCTTTGCAATCTTTGTAGTACACAGTTCACAGCACACTACAGCTCAACAGAAAAACACTATGCAAGGAGGTCATTTTTACCTCTGTGGCTCCAATGTAACTGTGGACAAGAACTGCTGAAATCTGAGCTCTTGAAGTCACTTTATATTTTTTGTGTGTATTTCTTCCCAGGATGACAATTACGGATTTGTGGACTCCTTTAATTCTGGATGCAGAAACTCTTTATCACTTTTATGACAGTTATTTTGCAGCTATGTCATTGTATAGACTGGGGTTCAGGAGACAGAGAAGGATGATAACCTTATGAATTGATAGATTTTTATGCCTTCCCATTCTCCACACTTCCCTCCAGTTCATTACAATTAAGTGGAGCGTTTTGGTTAGTATTCTTAGATAGATTTGCATGAATTACACTTCACTGAAATAAGATCATCTCAGTCACCCTCTTGTCTTTAACACAAGTATTTTGAAGTTTGTTTCTATAGGATTTGAATTGTAAGGGCTCTGTGACTGTGTTCACGCAGTCTGGGATTGACACCAATGAAACACTTTGATTTAAAGATTAAGGAAATAAGTGTTTAAAATAAAGGCTGGTGCCCTGTTTAACTGATCTCATACTTACTTAACTCTTACTTAATTGAGCACTTGTTGCTCTGATAACCTGAAAGTTCTTGTCACACACTGCCATATTTCCCCATAAAGTTTTTACTGTCACCACTTAAATCACTGCTGTAATGACAAAAATCTTTGTCAGTTAATAGTATGTAATCTGAATGCAACATTTACACTTTATATAGAGAAGGTACGTGCATTTTGTCTCAATGTGGTGAAGCACTTTTGCGGGTTTCATTGCTTCATTAGCCAGTCAGTCACAGCAGGTGAGGCGCATGTGTATTACCTGTTGCAATGAATCTGTAACTTAGGTAAGAAGCTATGTATTTTCTTTTAAATGCAGCTTTCTTTTTGCTGGTGGTCCGTGACCCTTCTGCTGTCCCATCGTTTGCTTTTTCCTTCCCGAAAAAGCTCTTCAGTGAATTTTATTTTCAAGGGTTAACTTGTGTTGCAGATGCTTGAAACGGCGTTCCAGAGTCAAGTGCGGTTAGTGAGGCAAGGGCGGAATCAGTTATTTTTCAAAATAAGATCCCGAAGAAGAAAGAAAAATAACATTTTAACCATGACATTTTTTCTTAGCGGCCCGGTTCCAAATGGTCGGGGACCCCTGATATACACTACCAGTCAAAAGTTTTTTACACACCTTCTCATTTAATGGTTTTTCTTTATTTTCATGACTATTTACATTGTAGATTCTCATTGAAGCCATCAAAACTATGAATGAACACATATAGAATTATGTA
>VUQH01079770.1:0-27910 GCA_015106775.1 Etroplus canarensis
CCTCCTCATTTTCTCTACAGCCTTTACTCCCCTATGCACTACTTCTCCTATTCTCCTGTCTCCAGCTACCCATCTCTCTCTCTCTCTCTCTCTCTCTCTCTCTCTCTCTCTCTCCGCAGCGCACCTGGCCTAAGGCATCGTTAGCTTAATTTAATAAAGGGGCTTAAGCTTTTGAGAGGCTTTTGAAGGATCTGACTGCTGTTACATTCATTACAATCTATCAGCCACAAGAGACACAGCCTTGTTGCATGGCTGAGAAAGGGATCGAGTGTGTGTGTGTGTGTGTGTGTGAGTGAGTGAGTGTGTGAGTGAGTGAGTGTGTGAGAGAGAGAGAGAGAGAGAGAGAGAGAGAGAGAGAGAGAACATGTGAGTATACTGGTAAGGTTGCAGTAATATTGGCTGTAATTATTTGAGCTATGATGGAATCATGCACCTTGTGAACTCACAACTGCATGCATATGTTTGGTGTAGAGTGGTGTCTGGTCAAAGAGCTGCTTACCACAGAGAAAGCATGCATGCTTTCCTCCACCTCAGCATCTAAAAAATGGCTCCTTCACCTCCTTTTTGCACCCCCTTGAATCTCAACGACAAACGGCACAAACTCCCCCCACCTCCTGCTTAACCTCCATCAAGCAGACGACAAGTGGCAGCTCTTTTAGAGTTCGCCATAGGGAGACACACTCCGAGCGGACAGGCTAGAAAAGACTTTAGCCACCCCTGTGGACATTGTGCCCGGGTCCTTTTTACACTGCGATTACTATCCAGACTATCCTAGACTTTGCCTCAGACCATCACACACACAAAACCTTAGCAAACCAGAAATCTCATGCAAGCACAAAAGATGCAGGAGAAAATCATTAGGCTTTGCATATGTCTGCATGTACAAGTATATGTGCATGTGCGCCTGTGTAAAAGAGGGCTGGAGGGCATGTGCTATACCTCTGGGGTGTGTGTTCCACATTATTCCAAGTCAGATATTAAATTAAGGGGAGAGATGTAATTAACATGCAGATCAGATGCCACACCGAAGACAGAAGAGGGTCTTCAATCAGTGACAGGTTAGGAAAGAAAGAGACAGAGTGATGGATGGAATGACAGACAAGAAAAGGGAGAAATAGCGCATGCCCTGCACTGTTTTTTTCTTCACTTACTGACCTGCTGTCATCACTGACTTACCACAAAAGCAGAAAGAAAGTGTAAAGCGGTAACTAATGATGATTTTATCAAGAAATTATTTTCTTGACTACTTGAATAATTGGTTGTGCTATAGCATAACTTGAACAAATGGGAAATTACTTGCCAATGATTAATTTAGACAAATTAATTAACAGATAGTGATTTTAACTCTGATCCATTAGAAACTATCCTGATTTATGATTTGTCTCTTCTCTCACCTGAAACCTAGACCACAGACATAAAAGTCAAAATGTAAAGAGTAATTCTCTGTTATGCTGTAGTTAGAAAACGCTGACCATATGCAGTACATGTACTGTCCAAGTTTGAGTGTATGACAAATATCTACTTATGCCTCTCTCTATCACTGCTGGGGTATGACTGAATGAAGCCATGAGGAACATTTACATAAAAACCACCAATGTTACCTATACCTGTTAGTGAAAAGTGGTTTAGAAACTAAAATGTATTAAAATATGCCAGTCTTATTAGTGATACAGGTGCAGTTGTTTTTTGCTCACCTTACCCAGATCTCAGCCACATAACCAAATACTGCCACTTACATGTGCTTTGGTCAGACAGAAATGTAAGGGAAGAGCTGTTTTTAGACCTGTGTGTGCTGGAGATGACTTTGAGATTAGAGGAGTGGTGCCTAGTAATCTTTCATATTTTTTATATGGCTGTAAATATGCTGCTCATCTACTCTGTCCCTTATTAACATACATGCATGTGGCATGCTGCAGTTCCAAAGGCTCACTGTTCAAATAGGGCAAAAGCCACAGATGAAGACAGGGAAATAAATTTAGAGAAGTAATAAACTACTATATTTGGAAGAGACATGAATTCAGACAGGAAGTAGGGAGGTGGTGTGGAGTGAGCATGCTCTTCTGTGCTCCATCCTCACTCCCCTACTGTCTGGGTGTCCCGTGTATGTGTGTGTGAGCAACAGGGGAGTGTGGTGAGGCCTATTAACAGACGAAGTGGTAATAGGCAGGGGGAGCCAGGATGTGTCTAAGCCACTGACCTGCCCATTAGCTCTCTCCACTCCGCTAAGCCCTCACATCGATCACCCAGCCACACATCATTGATCTGGAAAACCAGGCACGAGCGCACCACTCACACATACCCTTCGTTTCTCAAGCCTCTGTTTTGCAGTGTGTGTGTTTGAGAAAGAGAGAGGGATGATGTGTCTGTGTATGTGGGAGGGGGGTGGTAAATGTGTGGTGACTTTCTAAGTGTGCAGCAACTCGTGTGCTCTTGTGTGTTTTATCTTTATGGATGTTAGACAAGCCCCTGAGTCTGAGTGGACGCATACATACACAGACACCTTTCATTAAACATGCACAAGGGCAAAGGAATTTAAAAGCCTGCTGTTATATCACTCTTCCAATTATTCAAATATATTCCACCTTCCCACCCCTCTGCTGTGATATAATTAACAATGTACACTCCTCTATTAACCACACTGGCATAAGCTAATTGTGAGCTGTCATTTTGAATGTTGAGAACACACAGACACCCTTAACCCCCTATGCACACTGCCCACACAAACACTGACAAGCAAAAACATATATATACACACACACTCTAGGTGTTCATACAATTGTGTGAATATTTCTGTTTCTACATTTATGTATACCTCCATTTCTTACTGACCAGGATGCAGGTCTTGCTCCAAATGCAGGTCCTGCATCCCGCAGTTACTAAGAGCAAAATATTTATCGGTAATACTTCAGCTGCTAATTAGATAAAATTGTTCCCACCTCACTGTTATTGTACATGTGAAGACTCACTCTATGCTCCTTTCAATTCAGTAGCAGACAGAGGTACCACAATAACAATTTCATTTTTTTTTTTTTTTTTTTGGGGCCAAGATGGCGGCGCGACGGTAGCGCGTGGCCACTCCAGAACCAAGGTGGTGCCTGTGATTGTCCATGTTCTGACCTGGTATTCGAATGTTCGGATGTTGTGGACGCCGGGACAGTGGTGTTCGTGTTTGAAAGTCAGAGGTTCGAGGACGACCAGACGCCGTTGCAGCTCCGTCCAAGGACGAGGCTAACTGGCAATCCGGCGGCGTTGTTTTTTCATGACCTGCCGGGTAGCATCCGGGAACCAAAGTTTTTGGTTTGCGGGGGGAGTATCGTCGTAGGGCTGATGCTGCGGATGGACAGTTTCTGGGAACTCCGATCTCGGCTTGCTGTGTGGACCAGGACTTCAGTCCTCGGCGTCGCCTCATGCCGGTGGCCGGGTAAGAGGACATCGCGGGCGGGGTGTTGTGCTGGGCTGGAGACGGGCCCTGGCCGGCCGGCACCACCCTTGTATGGGGCACAGGGTCCTGGGAGAACGCTATATCATTTCACTGTGTATTTTATATGTAGCTGAAATGACAATAAAGTAATCTAATCTAAAAGACAAAAAGAGAGGGACGAAGACAAAACACCAAGTTAAAGAAATTACGATTTTACTGTGATGTTTACAGCAGAAGGGAAGAATAGAGGGGGAGGGTGTATAGAGAGAGGGAAGGAGAGAGGAAATGAGACGAAGCATCTAAACAGAAAGTGTGGAAAGGAAAGAGTTGGGATCAGTACAGATGGAGACGTGCATGCATGTCAGACAGCAGCAGATGTGCTTGCATGTTTCAGCGGAGAAAAAAGAAGAAAATAAATAGGAAGATGGAAGAGGTGCATGGCAAATAATTGCATCTGAGCTGTTTTTTGCATATACAAACATGAACAAGCATCTTGTAAATTTATGCAAATACATTCTAACAGGACACTGCAATCACTGGTATTATAGCATGGTAGGTTGCAATATAAAAGACATAAAACAAAACACTGATATAGATGAATCAGCTTTTAGCTCAGAATACTTTAATGTAAACAAGGGCTTTAAGGTGTCACTGAGTTTGAAAGTAAGCTACTCACCCCTTGTTTTTAGTTTGTAAGAAATTAAACATAAAAGTGGGAATGTTATGTTCAATTACAAACCCTTTTAAGACCTGTGTGCCAACTTTTAAATGAAATATAACCCATTAAAACCCTGTGTCTTTTTTCATTATACCCCGCCTTCTTCCATACACCCACTCCCCTTTCCTCTCACCCACCTCTGTAAACTCATGTACCCTCAAACAGATGGCACTGGGATGATGAAAGCCAAACCAGGTATTTATCTAATTATGACTTACCACTTAACAGCATAATCTCTCCCTGCAATTGTTAGGTATTAAAATAGGGGTGATTAAGGAGGTTATGCAAATCTAAACAAAATCATTATGCTCACAGTGGTGTTAACAGGGACAACCCAGCATGTCTACTTGAATGGTCCTTTCTGAGCAGTCCAAATACACACACATTGTTGAGTTTTTATGTGCCATTTTGCACATTTTTCTGGCAAACATGTCCAAAAATGTACAGTACACTATGATATACAGAGCAGTAAATGTACAGGAAATGAAGAGAAGGAGGGGGAGAGAGATGTTGCAAAAGCCAGGGTGAGTTCAAGCCCATGCTAATAGGGTAATTGCATTGATTTCCATTTAGCTGCACTCACTGATGTTATTTACAGCATTTAGCCTGGCAAACAAGGCCTTTCTCTCTGCTCCCCATTTGCTTTTAACCAGCTGTGACATGCTGTCAACCCCTTTTCCCTCTACCCTCTGTCCTCTTAACCCCTTTCCCCAACTGCCAAAACAGCCAAATACATTATTAGGCCATTAATACCAGTCATGCTTACACATCCCTCCACCCCCTCCCTCCTGATTCAGTCCAGTATTGCAGTTCCTCCTTCTCTTCCTCCCTCTCCCTCTCTCTCTCTCTCTCTCTCTCATCTCCTCTTAGGCCTGCTGGCACTGAGCTGCTTTGAAATGCCCTTGTTTATCCATCCAGTCTGAGATGTGGTTGTGTGTGGTCTCAGGTCAGAGGGGCATTTTTTACAATAGAACAAATGTCAAGGCCTTAGAAGTGTTAAAGTCAGATTATGCTTTTCATTCAAGGTTTTTTGGAGGCTCCCATCGCAGCTAATATGCACCTCTTCAAAAAGTTGTGTTACTAGGTGGTCACTGCAAGAGCTGCAACTTCATCTCTGTATATTTCTGTTACTAGTGCGTGATAGTTAAGACTTGCTGTGTTAATGTTAAAGAAAGTCTAATCTTGTTTTTGTAACACATTTCCATATTAGAAAATGCATGTTTAAGTGCATTCCTGTGCAAATGCTGTAATTTCCATTCTCTCGAACAAAATGGATACGAAAATGTATGCATGATAATGGTAGTGGTGCTATGACAGATTAAATTCAGTCAGCCTATAGAAGTCTGTTTTCTCTCACCTGTCTCATTTGTCTCACATAATAGACTTACTATATGAGGAAATGAGAGAGAGCGTGAGAAACAGGTTGGCAGTTTATTAGCATGCAGCAGACAGAGCATTGTATTAGCACTGTATTAATGTGGTGGTCACGTCCGGGACACAGACAGACTGCATTAAGCTCATCATCCCTCTTCTGCACACATCAAGGACTCAACCAAGACCTGCAACCTACCACAGTAAGTTAAAGAGCAACAGGAGATGTAGTAGCTCTCTAGCCATTGATTTGTGTGCCTTAACAGTGAGGTAGGACAGGCGGTTGCTATGTTATTATGAGCATTATGTACATAGGAGTATTTTGAGTGTTCAAGGTGAACATATGTGTCCTGAATTGTATATTTTTAAAGACTTTCTTCACATATGACTCATTTCATTCATCTCCAAGGACTGAGTAGGTGGAATTGTGGCTTCATATTAACACCACAGACACACTAGTGTGTAAGTGTGCGTGCTATACATATATGAGTGCAACATATGCCATTAGAGTTCATCCAAAGCAACTGCAGTATCATCAGTTCCCACACATTTTGTCACTGCCTCTCCCTGCATGCAGCAATGTTAGCAGGCTAATAGAGCTCCAAGAAAGTGCATCTGCATTCAGTTTCACAGAGGCAGGGAAAGACCAAGAAGACTACCATCCATTGAATGTGTTGTTTGGGGGTGTTACAGCCTTTTCTTAGTAATTAAAGATGCAACGGTCAAAGGCAGTGATGGTGAAGACAGATTTCTTTATGCTTGCCTCTTTTACCTCTGCTTTCCACCACTCTATCACCTCTCACATTATTTCACTGAATATTGAAGGAATATTAGCTGTGAAGCATGTACCTCCCAGTCAGGGCAGCTTTTAAATCTACCCGTTCTCTTCCCTCATAGCTCTCTTTGAGACACTGAATTAACTAGAATGATAAAGAAGACTACCATACAAAAAGATACAGTGATGTCAGTCCCCTGTTGAGCTGTATAAAAAAAGGCATGAGGCCTACACTGTAGCACCAATCATCCTGTCCTGCTGCTGAAGGGCCAGCTATGACAGTGCTTTTACAAGAAAAGCAGGGATGGTGTCTCTGAATCACAGCAAGTAAAAGTAAAGATTATTACTTTACACTTTGTGTAGGTGTGTTTTTCTCACTCTCCCTAACTCCCTCCCTCCCTCCCTTACTTTCTTTCTCCCTAGGGTTCACACAGCAATAGCAAGCACCCTACTGTAAGACGATAAGGAAGGCTAAGGCGCTTCTATCCTTGCAGAACACACACACTCAGAGGGATAAGCTATGGACTAGTATGGATCCTTGATACACATAAACATGGAGAAGCAGACGTTACAAAGCACGAGCTCTCATCTCATTGCTAAGCAAGCAGGGAACGGAGGGAGGGAAGATGAGGAGGGAATGAAAGGATTTAGTCTTCATCTGCGGATGAACATGCCATCTCCTCCTCCCTGTTAGCACAGATTCCCTTGCTTCCCTTTGCCACTAATTGCCAATTCAGCCCTCTTTTCAGTTCTGTCAGTCTGCCCTCAAAACACTCACTGTCTTTGGACAACTGGGTTACTGATGACTGATACATGAAGTGTTTGGTAACACTTTACATTCCAAAGCAACATAAGCTATGGCTATGAACATTGGAAACACATTCCTTAAGCCAAGCACACGCTTCACACTCCTCCAACACACTTTCTTTGCATGCAGATGGTGTGTGTTTAAAGCCAGCAGGGCAAGGCCATGCATGCAAGTGTATCTGTGATATGTGTGTAAATGTGTGAGCATTCTGGTGTGTATGTGAGTGCTTGACGTCTCACCTGGGGGACGAGAAATTAACACAAGCAAATTTTACAGCATTCATTCCCATTTTGCTGGTAACAAGACCATCTGCTAACCATACTGCCCCACACAGGGAGGGAAAAAAAGGAGAAGTGCACTGAAATCACTCCCACACTCCCCTTCTCCCTCTCTCTCTCTAGCTGTATCCGATCCACACTCTCTCTAGCACGGTGAGGGGCAGAGATAACACCTCAAGGCCATGGTGGTGCTGCCAGCCTTTAAACCGCTTCGTCTCCCTCTGCCCTGCTCTCTGTGGTTTTCTTGATGAAAGAGAGGAGACAGATCAGAGGAAAACATGGCAGTCCAAACACTTGTATCCACAGCCAAGGCTAAAACCAGAGCACAGAGTCACTGCCCTTCACCATACACCTACAGCACGGACTTGCGGACACCCACATATATGGGAAAACCCACATGTGCACACACTCTCACACTAAAATTTTTTTGATATAGACACATACAATAAAAATAATAACATGATTGTTCCAACGCAGACATCAAATTATTTGTGTTCATGTGTATGTGTGTATTAGGATACAGATGGGCTCCAGTGGGCTGTTACAAACCCTCTCTGACAGCGGCTTAACGAGGGCACTGCCTTTTGGCTCCTGCATATGTGTCGGTGTTGAGCAGCCAAAACACAAACACCATGATTATTAAAAGCTTAAATACATGCAAAACACATATCCTTGCAAACAATTTCTGCTGCGTGCATTATATATGTCCAGTATTGATCCAATGACATCTGTAACGACAGAATTTATCAACTTGCTTTCCACTACCCACAGGAGCCCCGTGCACTTTTTAGTAAAAGTGTTTTGTTTGCAGCCGATAAATGACAGGAAAAGAGAGAGAGGGAGTGAGGAATACACTGATCTAATTAGCAGCTAGTTAGCAACAAAACAGTTGAGTCCAATTAGGAGGTGTGTTGTAGCGTATGTAGTGAAGAGTTTAAATGTTATCCTGATTATCACCACTGTTTATTTGTTCTCCTACCAGGAGACATGCTTAGTGCATCTGACTGATAGATTTAGACAAACAGGGTGAAGAGAGGAGCAAGTGTTTATTTTAGATTGAGGGTGAGTTAAACAACTGTGTGTGTGAGAGTTGGTGTGTGTGTGCGTGTGTGTGTGAATGTGTGTGTGTGTGTGTGTGTGTGAATGTGTGTGAGTGTTTGGTGTTTGTTAGAGGTTTAAATGGTTGTAGCACGAGTGAGCATTTCTACTTGCATGTATCCACGTGTGTGCTTGCATGCATGTGTCTCCGTTGTAAGAGGTTACACTTAGACTCAACATTATTATCCAAAAATTTTAAGAGACCATTACCAGCAGCCCTAAACTCAGATTCAACCCCCCAACACACACACACACACACACACACACACACACACACACACTCTCTCCTTTTTGGCAGAGTCTCCCCCTGTCGGCAGGTGCACACTATGGAGGCAGCCAAAGTGCCAACCTGCCCTCCATATGCCCGCCTCCGCAGTGCCAGCTTACTCTTGCCACTCCCCACCAGGATTCAGCTGGCCAGCCCTCCCCAAATCTGTTTCCACTCCCCAACTCTCATCCTCCCTCAATCATCAGTATTCACCCCTAGACATTCTTCAAGCATGCATACGCCCACACCTCTAACCTCCTCTTGTCTTGCGCAAAGTCGTAAAGCACTTTCGGCGGTCTGCTCACATTCACTTGTCTTATCTTTCCTTGTGCTTCATCCTCCCCCTTCAGCCCTTTTCTCACCTTACACTTTGCGTTACTTTGACCTTCATCTGATGTACTCCACCCTCCTAAGCATCTCCCAGTTGTTGAGCTCTTTTTTGAGACCTCTCTTGACATGATGCTGAGAGACCGGAGCAGACACTTGCAGAACAAGGAGCCAGGCCACATCAATCAGCACAGGAGTGTAGGACGACTGCATGTCAGATCAATGCATCACCCTTCAACTGGTTTCACTCTGGGATTTATAGGGGAAACTACTCCCAGACCAGCGTTGGAGGGCAAGTTTTACTCCTAGCAAGTTGCTCTGGTCTGTATTTGGCTCAAGGCATCAATGCATGGTGTGAGTGTTAGAAACAAAGTGTGTTTATGTGTCTCCACTCACTTAGAACTGCTGATGTAACCTTGTCTGACCGTTCAGCTTGTTCAGTTTTCCCTAAGGATGTGAAACCACCCCCATACCCTCTGACACCAAGCAACCAAATAAACACAAGTCAACACATAAACACACAAGAGTGCCCAAAGGGTTGGATGTGAGAGGATGAGATATATCAAAAACCTTCTGCCCCTTTTTTGTTGTCAAAAAAGAAAAAAGCAAAGAGAAAAGAAGCAGACATTGTTTCTTGAACACATTGTTCAGGCACATGGACAAACAATGCAATATGTGAGATTTATACCCAGCTATAGCTGCTATGCTATTTATTTTGTAGACCCTGTAAGGCTTCCATAAACACAGAGTGATGGAGCGGTAATCCCGTGCCCTCTCGTCATTACTCCTCCTGCTGAGGAAATCATCTGACCAGCCCCAAGCCATCTATTCAGGTCACAACCATCATCTATCATCCATCATCTAGTCTCTCCCAGTCTCTGTCTCACACTCAGTCACACACAAATTCAGTGTGTGATGTTAGTGTTAATGTGAAGTTTTAGCCCCATCACTCATCACTTGCCCCATGCAAAACCACCATCTGAGAATGTCAGACAGCAAAGAACAGAGTAAATGAGAGAAGGTATAGATAGGGACAGGAGAGGATAAACAAAGAGAAAGAAAAAGGAAGGTGAGAAAGAGAGAGACCTTGCCTTGAGTCATCTCCCATCTTTAACAGGATGTGATGAGCTCTCGTCATTCTCTTAATCTATCTCCCATGATTCAATTTCATTTCCTGTGTGCCCAAAGGCTGGCAGCTCGGCACCCGTCAGACACACAAACAAGCGCACACTCAAACACAACCCAACAGCAAAAACCTCTGCATGAAAAGCAGGAGACAGATGTTATTCATTCATTACAACATTTAACATACACTTCCCACTGATTTGGTGAGGTCATCGGCTGTTCTTAACCCTTCTAACACTCAAATATGGCAAAAAGGCATGTGTCCTGAACCCTGCCCAAACAGGAGGGTACTAAACACAACTGCACAGATGCAGAAAGCTGGTAGCAGATTTTCATCTAAAAGGAAAGTGAGAAAACACCATGTTGCAAACTTCATGCCGAGACAATAGCTGTATGTCTATATAAGGAAGACAAATAACCTATTCAACAAAGAAGGATGGAGGGGTTGAAATGGGCAAATTGCATTTTCTTCATTTCTTGTCATAAGTGAAGGGGTTGCTTTGATGGTTAAGCTCTGAAATCCCATCGGCTAATGATTGGAAAGCTGTCAGCTTAAAAGGCTGCCCTCATCCACCACAAGAAACATATACAAAGATACACACAAACACACACTGCTTTACAGAGCTTCAGAGTAGAAAAATAGCAGTTTCTTTATTACCCTCTCTCTGGGTGGTACGGTTCTCTGTTTTTCCCCTCCTCTTCATCATAAATCTTAGCCTCACACACTCCTAATTACCATGGGAAGTGAGGGAGGATTACCCTGCTTCTCCCCCTAACATCATCTATCTCCTTTTTTGTGCTCGTTTTTCTACCGACCATTCATTTATGGTGCAGTTAAAAAGACAGGGAACATATGAGATCACTGACATTTGTCAGTTCTCAGGTGTGAGTATATTTGCAACTGTGTAGCTGTAGAGGTGAGGGTGTTCATGTTTATTCAAATCGTTAAGTGCAGGGACCTGACTGCTCAGATTGGTGTAGTGAGCAGGTGCTCTGCCGGGGAGGAAGTGCACAAAATGTAACTGAACCTTTACTGCCCTGCAGAAGAGGTTCGTCTGGCAACAGACACTGCCTATCTACTGTCAGTCTGTCTGTGTGGGAGTGGGAGGGCAGAAGCATTAACATAACCTCTTGCATCACCCTCCTGCTTTTATGTTTTAGTTTAGAAATACAGATTCAATGTGTGTTTAAATCTTCTTCTTCTTTCGACTGCTCCCGTTAGGGGTCGCCACAGCGAATCATCTGCCTCCAAAACATCTGCACCACTAAAATATCTTTTCTTAAAATTTACTATTTACATTTATAAATTAACTGCATGCCCAATGTAGGCGGTGAAGAGGTAGGTCTCTGTGTGAATGAAGATAGATGGGGCACCAGTCCCAGTCTGTTTGGAGTAATAGTCTTGTCAGCATACTATATGAATCATGTTGAGCACAATTCTAACCTTTTGGAGTCAGAATTGTGTCCAACATAGTGTTGTAGTGAATGCTGTGTCAACAGTCATGTAAAGTGCCCCTGTAAAGAGTCACGTCTGTGCTGCAGGTCAAAATCAATAAAAGGTTCCAACCTTAAAAATATTACCTACTCTCTTTCTCTTCATACCTGCCTCTTTATTGTAGCCAGTCTGTCATGAAAATGTGCTCCTGGTTAATCGACTAATCCAAAACATAATTCTTTGGCCACCTGCCGTTAGGTGGAGTTACAAATCTACACTTTTCATTAACCACTAAAGATATAAGTTTTCCAAATGAGCAAAATTAAGTTTATTTCTATTAGTCCAACTAATATCTAACTAAATATCTCTCTCTATAGGTTTTATTAACTTCATTTAAAAAATAAGTTAAAATTTGGATGCAGTTACTATCACTCAAGAAACAAAGGTTTTGTCATCCATTTGAACTTCTTTATTTCGGGAGATTTTAACATAATAGAGTTGCAACCATGACAAGAAAAAGACTTGGAACTTTGCAGTTGTGTAGTTTGCATGAAAATGAAGCATGAGTTTGAAGGTGGGTGTGTTAGACACTGAGTAACAGACGTTGGAAGTAGGGTGTGTGCATCTGTGTTGTGTCATTACAGGAAAATGTGGTCCTGGAGACACCTGCTGTAGCAGGATCTACCACAAAGGCAGTTTGAAGTGCTATGGCAGGTGTTTATATGTTTGTCTGTGGAAAGATCTTATCAACATGGTAGCATCAAAACTAAACAAGATGCAGCCAAAAAACTTTAAAAGGTGAGCAGTTGCCATTACAACATGATCCAGTTGCAAGATGGGCTCTACTGTCCTTTTCTCAGACAACACAAATTAAGTTTGCTTCCTCTGAAGATCACTCATGAGTCACTACATTACTACATTATAATAAATCAATTAGACAAATAACCTCAACCAGAGCAGCATTACCTTCATGTATTCCACACCCATTCTCGATACATTTTAGTAATTCCGGTAGTCAGATGGTGGGAAGCTTACAAACCACTTTCCACTCTGCTATCTAATGTTAAACCACAACTCATCTGAGTGCTCATAAGTGAAAATAAATACTATCTATGTGCCCATGTGTCACTGTGTAATGATGTGCATCCATGAGTGTCTGTATGCGTGTCTGTCTGTGTGAACCAGCATCATCAGATGCAGGCAGGGTTTAATTAGAATCCTCTGTAGTCTAATTTGATTAGTGGAGGCAAAGGAAGATGAAGGAAATTACAGCTTGGCTATTTCTGCTGCTGGAATAATGTTTCAAGAGAGGGGTGACAACACATACAGACATGCAGAACTACACATGTACACGCATTCAACCACATATGAGTGAGCCCACATACTTATTGTGCTCACATTCCAAATGGGGGTCATGCCAGCTCACAGTGACTTAACCCAAAACAGCAGAGGTGAGTGTCCGTCGTGGCAGCTGGATGTTTGATGAGCACTCACTCTGAAAGTGACGTACAAGAGCTGCCAAGCGATATCCCTGCATACACAGTGCTATAGAAAAAACATTTACCATCACACTACAGCTTTTGTATGTGCAATCTACAGCCTCAGAGGAGCAGAACAAACAAATCCACATACAACAACGCATTACACAAACAGCATTGCATCTCCCTAGTGCCAAACTGACAAGACTACCAGAGGGAAAATAAAGAAAGAGCGAGAGAACTGACAGCAGTCCATAAATCATAGTTGCTACTGTGATACCAGTGAAGCCCTCATTACCCCCTGCACCTGTTAGCACACCAAATGTCTGTTAGAAAAGTGTGAGGTTCTTGTGTGTATATGTTCGTATCTGCCAGTGCAGGGGAACTACATTTCCTGACAGAGATAGTGCATCAAAAAAGTGCTCCAGTATGAAGAAGGTAATGCCATAGTTCAGCATTTTCTTTTTGTAGGATTTAGACAGATCTTATGTTAATAGCAGGCAATTAATTAATTTAAAAGATCACCAATTTAGGAACACACAACTTGTGTTTGCTCTCCACTTTTTACTCAGATTAAACATAAGAGATGTAACATCTAAATTAACTCTGGATCTATGGCTCATTTTGCCTTTGGACATCAGCATAAACCATTTCCTCTTCAAATCTCATCCCAAAGCAAAAAGCATTCAACTATTTCTTCAAGTAAACAGATGGAGTTTAAGCATGTTAGGCATGACTTTGTGTAAGAAAAGAGGCAGCAGAAAATGCTGAAGGCCGACTTGAGTTGATTTAAGTTTGAACACAGGTATTGGCTGAAGTTGAGCAAGTAAGATATGTAGTCCATAAAGGTTCTCTATTAAATACACAAATGTGTGTATATTTCTCGAACTCCCCTTACACTGTTGCTGGTGGTGGCTTGAATCCAGAGAGGAGTGGAGGCCACAGGTGTAGAGGGTCAGGGTTTAACAACTCCCAGGTTTATGAGGAGGCTAACGGGGCAGCCGGAGAGACACAGCACAGTCGACCTTTACAGCCATGACTGGGGCAGTACCACCTGCGGACTGGCGTGGAACAGATGCCACACTGAGAATGGGTCATAGCTTTTATAGCAAGGGCAGAGAGGTAGAGAGAGCAGAAAAGAGAAAGGGCGAGGGAGCTAGTAGTCCATCACTGTGACTGCTTTACTGCCGCTACTGCCATCTAATGACAGAGCTGTCAGAGCACATGGAGTGGGAGGGATGGAGGGATGGAAGGAGCGAGGAGCAGAGGGGGAGTAAAATAGATAAATGGATACAATGATAGAGTGAACTGAGGGATAAAAGTACAGTGGGAGGAGGAGATAGATGCAGAGAGATGGGTCACACTTGAGTTGATGCTAGCATAAAGAGAGAAAGATGCAGTGGGGAGATTTGTAGGAATTGATCGAAGGAGATGGTCTCAGCTCGGAATAAAGAGAAGGAGCAAGCAAAGGTATTGTAGTTAATTGGATATAATGATTTCACTACTCCACAGATAATCTTCTAACACAATATGAACTCCTCTGCTCAATGAATGCTCTCCTGTGGCTTAAGTTACCAGTGTGTGTTGGTCTCTACATATGCACAAGCAAATCCACAATATGCACATTTATCCCCAAATCGTCTCAACAGACCGCACTCTAGCCATTTTTCTGAACGAGCACTCAGTAATCACCAGTGATTAGTCCACACTCTGATCTAGGGCTTAACACCCAGTATGGCTCTCACACATATTGATTACTCCGGTGTGTGCGTGTGTCAGGGAGAGGAGAAAGGCGTTTTGTTGATTACCATGTTCTCCTGGAATTGATTTTCAGATACAGCCAGGGAGATGGGAAAAGAGAAGACTACAACAATTAAACAGGTTTTTTTCCAGATATGTTTATCTGTACATCTTGTTTTTCTCTAAGGTGGTAACCCATGCATTTCAATCTTTTTGTACCCAGTCTTGACAAGTGGGCTGGATTACAAACCGGATAACTTAATGAATCTGCCTACCTCAAGAGATTTTGGGCAGAGTCTGACAGGATTAGCTCTCAGCACCAAAACCTTGTCAGTCTGTCGCCTGTCATAACAAAACTTCTTGTCCGTCTTGCTCTTTAACCTCACTCGCTCTTTCTCCTGCTTGCTTCTATGGTTTGTGGTTACAGCATCGCAAGCTGTTCTCTTTATAGTGTTTCGCTATTACAGACACAGACTTTGCTGCCTATCCTGTGTTCTCTTTTTCTTTTTTCTCTTTCAGTATGTAAACCTCAGGGTTTAAGTACAGACTACAAAAGAAAGGAAAGAAAGTGATGACATGAAAGTGCATGGCAGTCAACTCCATTAAACAAAAGCATTTTTTCAATGCAAATGGACAATATGTTCAACATACACACACCAAAAATACACAATGCACACAAACATTAAAAAACACTGGGTACAAAAGATGTGTACACATTTTATAAAAATCAGGAATGGAGGAGATTCAGTGGTGGGTGAAAGCTGTGGGAAGGCAGGAGGGACCTATAGAAAGAAGACTAGTTACCTGGAGAATGTAAAAGTGAGAAGGGGGCCAATTGACAAACAGTGGCCATGACCCATCCTCCATTTTGAAGTGGGTGCTCCCTAGCTCTGCGACACCTCGTCTGTGATGTAAATGCAACCCAAGTTCAAGTGCTTCTCCTCTGCACCTTTATCTCTACACCCCTCGCTACTATTCTTTCTTAATACATTTCTTTCTCCACTTTCTCTGCTTCTTCCCATCAATAACCACCCCCAACCCATTCCTCTTTATTTAACCCAACCTTTTTTGTTGTCAAATAATCATGGAGAACTAGCATGTGTCTGACATGGTCTCCAAGGCAACGGCGGTTAAGATGGGAAGGCAGGCAGGGGCTCATTTAGTGGCTGAATGAAAGAAGGGGGAAGAGAAGAAGCAACCCACAGTGCTGAGTACACACACATACACATGCACACACACACAAACCTTGCTAGATTTGGCCACTGTCACAAGGAAGACCTGTGTCTCTAATCTGTGTGGCTCTCCTGCTGCAGGCTACAGTGGTGTGGGAGGTTTAAGGATCACAAAGAGCACAGACATGCACAGATGCATGCATGCACACACAAACACACACATACAGAGTCATGAAGAATGGGGAAAGGGTCACAGATACGATAGGAAAACTAAGGGAAGAGGAATAGGAGGAGGAGGAAGAGGAAAATAATAAAGATGACTAGGTGGTTAAAAGGAGTCAGAGAGTCAAACAGAGGAAGTCCTGAGGCGACAGAGCGGGAATGTGATGAGATAAAGAAGGTTACAGGAAAAACCGAATCCCTCTCTTTTAAATGTCTCTTGATTTTTTCTCCCATTACATTTCGGTCCAATTTTAACACAGTCTCTCTGCTGGTTCTGGTTAATTCTTATATTACTCTGTTAGAGTCAAGCGTTATCTTGAGAATAAAGAGCACTCTGGTCAGAGGCTTTGACACATGTAGAAAAGTACTGCATTGAGTCCTTTCTCCCTCTCTGTAACCCCTGACACAAACACCTCTCTGTGTTTCTTTCAGTCTTTATTTCTCACACAGCAGGCACTCTGTGGCCTTTACCAGCAAATATCCATTTCAAAACCAACCGTCTGAAAAAGAGAAGTAGGCTTAAAAGACATAGTAGACATGGTGAAGACAGGCACATGTTAAAGGAGGCTAAAAAAAGATTTTAAAAAACTTAATGCTTAAAAATAATATCAGACTATATCAAAGTGCCCCACTGCACCCTTAAAGAGGTCATTGCAGGTATGACCTGTGCATTTTGGTTTTCAGATTGTTTATACTACTCACATAACATATTGGCTTTCGAAGCAGGCCCCTATCTAGTACTGATAAAAAACTGTTACTCTTGGGAGTCCTATGTGTTTCTATAATACCCACAATAATTAAAGGTACTTGAAACATAAACATAACACAATGCAAAGTAAAATCATATAGAAAAAAACACTGTACACACAGCTTAATATTTTATTTGGTCCAATCAGAAGTCCATAGGTGCAGAAATACTTCGTGGTGTGGGCTCGTGTCCTTAAACTAACACACAATGAATAAAAAAATGTGTTTGAAAGAAAGCTAGAAGGACTTAGGCAGTGTTGGTTATGGTCTAACTTCACAATCTCCTGCTGACTAAAGCACATAAATTATTTATCTCTGCTAAGTGTTAGTGAAGTGTACTCTGTTATGCTGTAGGGAGACAACAGCCACACACAGATGAATGCACACATTAAACAGATGACAAACACCCTTGTACAGATGTAGGTTACATTATAAAAACTGAATTAGAGTTAGATTTAGGTTATAAAAAGGCTATATAAACTGCATTGCGAGTTGATCGAAGAGTACACAAAAGTGTATATGTTTACTTTGTGTATATTAAGCATACATTTAGGCAAAACATTGAAATATCTATGGACAAAGTTTCATATGAATATATGAGACATGCAAATAAAAGAATGATGAGCCCAAGAGTGATGCACAGACAGAACAAGATTGCCTTTCTCAAGTTTCCTTCTAAATGATTCTACCTTTCTACCTCAGCCTGTCATTCTCTCTTCCTCACTCACTGCCCTCTCTTGGCTGTCCTCTCCACAATCAGTGCCCAGTGAGCCATGAGACGCACTTAAGCGCAGACCGGCGGTAACCTCACACCGCCCTAGTACTTTTTCACACACACACACACACAAAACCACAAGCATGCACGTGTGCATGCGTGCATGTACAGTCACTGGCATTTACACAGAGACTTGGAAATACACATAAGAGATAAACCGTCCATACAAAACTATACATTTCTTCTCTCCTCTACTGTTGGGTCAAATAAAACAAACACAGCCAGTTAATGTCCGATTTACCTGCTGACTTCCCTGATAAAGGGCAGAGAGGTTAGTGAAACAGAGTGAGAGCTGCTGTCACATAGCATTACCAGCCTTAGATCTCAGGTTCCAACCCGAGGACCACCAGCACAAAGACAACTGTCTCCTCAGATGTACTCCAGAGCTAACCTCAACCCTCCAGAGCACTTTGTCACAACGCACAATTAAACACAGAATGACACACAGGCACATGTACAAGCTGCCCATACCAATGTGCATTTAAAAAATGAATTTGCAAGCATAAATTAATTAAAACATACAAGTTAATTTTCTCATCACACACAGCTGGCATGAACTTACCTGGCAAGTAGTAAAGTGGTGCTTTTAGTCCAAACATGGTTTCTGTTCAAGTGTCATGAAGCCAGAGCAACTTGTTTCAAATGTGCAGGCAGCAGCCCTGTCCTGGATGACTTCAATAGAGAGGGACTGTGCCTTCGCAGCCACCCAGAAACAAGGCTCTGTGTGTGGTGAGGCTGGGCTGGGACTCAGTCTGTCATCCCTGCTTTCTGGTCCTCGCTAACCAAGCGTGAGGCTGGGACCGCCCAGCCAGCCAGGACACACACACATATACACAAACACACTCAGACAGTCACACAAATACACACAGACAGAGCAGTGCAAGGGTCAACCCCAGAGCACGCCCTTGCTCTCGACCCCCTCGCTCTTACCCAAGATCCCAGGGGCAAAGGGTCACACACTCGCTGTTCGTTTCTAAGCAGCAGCAAGCAGCGCGCTTTCTCGAGCTCTTTCTTACATGAACACACAAGAACACACACACCCCGCAAGTCGGGACAGCCAGAGAAAGAGATGTAAAACCTAGCGGTCCAGTATCAAGAAGAGGTGAAAGAGGAAGGAGGGAGAATAAACTCAGGCTGGATAAATCCTGCAGACAGCAGCAATGACTGATTCCTGGGATTGTCTTTTATCCCCCTATCCAAGAAAGATGATCAGAGGAGAGACAGCTCTGCTTCCTCCGCTACTGCTGCCACTCTCTCTCGCTCTCTCATTTTCTCACCCTCCCTTTCCTCTCTCTCTCTTTCACTGCCGATACAGAAAGAAAGAGGTGGAGGAGAGGAGGAGAGACGGAGGACAGAATGAACTCCCTCCAGGCAACAACACAGCCAGATAGCGAGGAAGGGTGCACACGCGAGTGTGTGTGTCTGTGTGAGGGGGTTGGTGGTGTTAGAGCAAAAAAGAGGAGATAAAATAGGCAAGAGTACAGATGAGAAGGAAATACCAACCAGTGCTGATGCTTCACCCAAGGAGGAGAATGGTCACA
This sequence comes from Etroplus canarensis, assembly GCA_015106775.1. Classification (NCBI taxonomy): domain Eukaryota; kingdom Metazoa; phylum Chordata; class Actinopteri; order Cichliformes; family Cichlidae; genus Etroplus; species Etroplus canarensis. The sequence continues at coordinate 19,300 of VUQH01079770.1, forward strand.
GTTCAATTTGGAGTTAGGGTGACAGCTGATTGGACAGCACCAGTGACAGCGAGAGGCCAACGACTATCAAGGGAGCATCTGTTCTCACTGTATCAGACAGTAGGAAAGCATCAACCCGTAGAGAGTGTAGAGAGAGTGTTGTGGGTCTTCAAGGGCAGCTCACAATAGAACAGCTACGTGTTTGGAGGAAGAAAATACAAAAGATCCCCCGCCTCCATTCTCTTCTCTGAAAATGAGAGTCCTCGTCTCTGTCAGCGAGTGTGTGGGTGCGTTTGTGTGTCCGTCTAGGAAACTTGGCTTGCGCAGCTTACTGCACAGACGGCTCACCATGCTGCATCGACAGCAGACTTTCCCCCTTCTCTCACTCTCTCTTCATCATACACACATGCACACACGAGTAAACACACAAAACATGCTGTGTTATGCCCCCTGCTCTGCACACAAACCTGACTGAGATGGTGGCAATAGGGGTGAGGAGTTAACTATCTGCTGGGAAGCATCCATGCTAAACCATACCAGCCACAAAAACAGCAGGAGTGGAGGCAAGGGAAAGCAAGCAAGCAAGCAAGAAAGAAAGATAGATGATGGTAAAATAGTCTAGCAGGACATTTCGCCCTATGGCCTAACTTGCTCTCCAACCCATTTCTCATTCTATGAGAAATAGAGGGAAGAATGTTTTGAGAGGAAAGTGAGGGAGGCGCACTGAGGTGTCCCTTGCCTTCAGGAATACTCAGAGGACAGAGGAAAAGACAACACACATCTATAAGTACTACACAGTGAGAGAGAGTGGGAGCGCGAAAGGCATGCTCACAGGCAAATAGGGCAAATAATCACTAATAGGAACTCAGGATTGACAGAAGAGGGAGAGACAGACAGAGGGAGAGAAAAGCATCAAAAGGACGGGGAGTCTACAGATTGAGATAGGAATGAAAGCAGAGAGGAGGGGGGTTATTCTTGGAACAAAGTCCTTGTTATCAATATAAAGACAAGACATCAGTAAATGGTCAAATAACACTAGCACAATGTGTCAGCAGTTTGTAGTATGTTTATCCTTTAACACAAAGTCAAATAAGCATGTTCAACATGTTGACATTTGCACACTCATAACACTATATTCCTTATATTTAAATGAGTGTAAACAATACACAGTAGCTGAGAGGCACATGCGTGATTCTGCGCTCTTTCGCACAGGTGTATGTGTGAGATAGGTGTTGAAGTGTCTCACACCTTGCGTGAGACAGGTTGGGAGGCGATGTGTCCCCCTGAGGTGCTACACCACCTAGTATGATGACACACTGACAGACAGAACTAAAAATATGGCATCCAGTTTCAGTAATTTGGATGACATGAAGATAAAAAAGACTGAAAAAGGCCAAGAAAAGTCATTTGTTTTCCACACAACAGAGGCTTGTGAAAAAAATGTTTGTTTGCAAGAAAATTTTTAAAAATTACCCCAACATCCCATACAGGTGTAAACGGCATTTGTGTAAATCAGATCAAACTAGAATATCTAGTGTCCCTGGTAGCGTAGTGGTTTGCGCGTTCGCCTTTGAAGCGAAAGGTCCCTGGTTCGATTCCAGGTGGGGACACAAGCCCCTCTCACCATGGAGGGTTACGTCAGGAAGGGCATCTGGCGTAAAATCTCTGCCAAATTACCAGTGCGGATTAATCCGCTGTGGCGACCCCTTGGTGGAGAATACAAGGGAGCAGCCAAAAGGTACATTTCAGATCAAACTAGAATATCTAACACTTTAATGACTACAAACACAGCTTTTGAACAATACTGCCATAGGGGCTGCAGATCAGGAAACAATTTCAAGTTTTTTTATAGGTTTTATAGATTGCACATTTCATGACAAATTCTTCTCACACTGTTGGCTTTTCATTGCGTTCGTATTATTTTGGTTGCTGCTCACTCTAATTATAGGGAAATTCATCTGAAAGCAAACTACAATTACTTCACACTGGAAGTACATGAACTTCAGCAAAAGTACTTCAGAAAGAAAGTAAAATGGATTATTACCACCAAAAAGTCAGAAAATTTCCAGTCTTCCACTTAAGGTAGGTTTGGAAAAGGGATAAAAGTCCTTTATTTTACTGGGCTAAAGACAATAAAAATACACCAATGTGTATTGGCATGTTGATTCAGTCACCTGTAGTGATTGATTCAAGTGATACATGCCTCAACTTATTAGGCTCTAGGGCCAAGTATAACATTTCTTAGCCCTTTAAGGGCATTACTTAAATACATAGCCCACCAAATGGCTATGAAAAAGACAGGGTAAAAACAAGAAATTAAAATCTGTAATAAAGTTAAAAAAAGTTCAAGTTAAATAGAAGAGATGCACTGAAGCCACAGCAATGTCCAGTACACAGATATATTAGTGTTAAAAGACAACATTATATGTCAACTCTAGTCAGACATAACAATGACTGCAATTTAGGACCAAGGTACTGACTGTAAAAAAACTGAGATGTCTAAGGCCTCACTGAGACCAGGGTAACAGGTAGCCTCAAGGGCATGAATCCAGTATGCATCTCTTTGTCTGAGGTATTTTGTCTTCACCCCTAGTGTGAAAAGCAATATTTTCAATACCTGACGCTCCTAGGGTTAAATCACACCCATGATCTGCTTCCCTGTAGTGTCCAGCCATAGGAAAATTTAAAATGCCAGAATGAATGGCACCCCGGCCCTGAGGCTCCTTTCAGTGAGTACTCCTCTTAGTCAGTACGTAACATGAATGGTGGTACAATTTATGAAACTGGTGTAAGAGACAACACATCTTTAAAGGTTTCAGTTTTCACCATGCTCTCACAATAATTACTACTACCGCTGCAAAAAAATTGCCTTTACGGTGGCAAAGCTGAATTTTAGATCTATGAGCAGGAAGGTAACTCCTGCTGGTCCTCAATTGTTGAAGCCCCTCTGAAGCCGATTCAAGGGGGTTCTGTAAAAATCTCCAGTAAAGAAGTGTTACTCTCAATAACGGCCCAATTCTTCTATGAGCACTGGTGGTTTGTGGGATTCCACTTGAAGAAATTAAGTAAACTAAAACCGCTTAGAAAAAGTAGCTCAAGCATCTTTGTTAAAAAAGAATTATCAAATTGACTATTACTGTATGTGTGGAAAAAGTATACCAAAATATAGAGCCAAAAAAAAAATCACATGCCAGAAAAAGTGCCCACTTGTGCACAGTTTATACATAAAGAAACACCCTGCTATTCACGATAAAGTTTAGGAATGCCAGCTTTCTGTGTTGCATTCAATATCAGTCATTGCCTGCTTTCCCACAAGCAAAACCTTTGTCACATGGCCATGGCGTTTGTTCATTAGGCTTCAATTTGGGAGGTTTACCCACAATGAGGTTGCTCCCTGAAGAACCAATTATGTGCATGCCTTCACAGTAGATTACAGAAAAAGTAGGTGGAGATTTTCAAAAGGCAGTAGAATTATAGGAAAGGAAGAGAAAATAAAAATAGAAAAAAAAATTTATACCCAAAGTTTGTTGTACTGTTGTAGTAGTAGAAAAATCATGGAAAAGGCGGAAAAATCATGCTGGATATCTCTACTGATATGGACTGGGTAACGTGTTAGGAATGAAAGGATGCCACATTGATGGAAATGAAAATCATCAACCTACAGAGGACGGAATTCAACGACACCTCAAAAATCAAAGTGAAAAAATGATGCGTCAGGCTGGTCCATTTTGCCAAACTTTCATTGCAGCAACTCAGAATGGTACTCAGTAGTTTGTATGGCCCCCACGTGCATGTATACATGCATGGCAACATCAGGGCATGCTCCTAATTAGGTGACTGATGGTGTCCCGGGGGATTTCCTCCCAGATTTTGACCAGGGCATCATTGAGTCCCTGGACAGTCTGCAGTGAATCCTGGTAGCATCGGATGGACTGAAACATAATGTCCTAGAGGTGTTCTCTTGGATTTAGGTCAAGCAAGTGTGGGGGGCCAGTCAATGGTATCAATTCGTTTATCCTCCAGGAACCGCCTGCACATTCTCCTTGCATGAGACCAAGCATTGCCGTGCACCAGGAGGAGCCCAGGACCCACTGCACCAGCGTAGGGTCTGAAAATGGGCCGAAGTATTTCATCCTGATACCTAATGGCAGTCAGGGTGCCGTTGCCTAGCTTGTAGAGGTCTGTGCATCCCTCCATGGATATGCCTCCCCAGACCATCACTGACCCACCACCAAACTGGTCATGCTGAAAAATGTTACAGCAGTATAACGTTCTCCACAGCTTTTCCAGACCCCTCCACATCCATCACATGTATTCAGGGTGAACCTGCTCTCATCTGTGAAAAGCACAGGGTGCCAGTGGTGGACCTGCTAATTCTGGCATTCCACAGCAAATGGCAATAGAGCTCCATGGTGCTGGGCAGTGAGCAAAGGGCCCACTGGAGGATGTCAGGCCACCCTCATGAAGTCTGTTCTTGATTGTTTGGTCAGAAATATTCACACCAGTGGCATGCTGGAGGTCATTTTGTAAGACTCTGGCAGTGCTCATCCTGTTCCTCCTTGCACAAAGGTGCAGATACAGATTCTGCTGATGGGTTAAGGACCTTCTACGGTTCTATCCAGCTCTCTTAGAGTAAGCGCCTGTCTCCTGGAATCTCCTCCATGCTCTTGAAACTGTGCTGGGAAACAGTGAACCTGACAATGGAATATTTTGATGTGCTGTCCTGGAGGAGTTGGACTACCTGTGCAACCTCTGTAGGGTCCAGGCATTGCCTCATGCTACCAGTAATAACACTGGCCCTAAGCAAACGCAAAAGTAGTGAAAAAATAGTCAGAAAAGATGAGGAGGGAAAAAATGTCAGTGGCCTCCACTTATAAAACCATTCCTGTTTTGGGGGTCATTTCACTATTGCCTCCTCTAGTCCACTTGTTGATTTCATTAACACTAAAGTAGATGAACCTGATTAACAACCCCCTCTGCCACTTAACAGACCAGATCAATATCCCAGAAATTTAATTTACTTAATGCTATATTCTGATTAAAATGTGATCCTTTAATTTTTGATCATTGTACATTGATAGGAAAGGTATGATAGGAATACTACTGTTTAAATGTCATGTCACATGTTGTTAATGCAGAAACATAGGCAGATGATGATTTAAAATTTTAAACAACAACAGCTCTACTCTTTCCTTTAGAAGAAAAGAAGCATCACTATTTGTACAGCAGGAATTTTTGTAGTAAAACCATGAAACTCCTTAAATTTTTAGAGCAAACAGAGACTAAACTCATCTTGCTTCACACTAGTGAGTGAGAAAAAGTAGTAATGTCACAGGCTACCCGGCCTTAAAATCACGTGTGATTTTAGTGATGCAAAGTGGCATTGACAGTTAACGATGAAGAATTATGCGTCTACTTTTTTTTACTTTGCTGTTCATTAAGAGACAGGCAATGCTAGAGAACAGATATCGTCCTCTGTTATTCAAGGTAGTGTAATGAGTCACATTTGACAAGTGCACTGCAGAAGAAGAACCATACATGGACACACACACACACACACACACACACACACACACACACACTGAAAGGGTATAAAAGCTCCCTGGGGACCAAGGCGATATGTGAGCCTGAAACACTGATCAAGAACTAACAGGGAGAGGGAAAGAACAAGAGATAGGAAGAACAAAACAAGTGAAAGAGGAGTTTTAAAAAAAGAATAAAATAAAAACAGCATGTGGAGGAAGACACAGCTGACAAAGACTGGGATGAAAATGGTAGAGAGAGAGACAGAAAGAGAGATATTACATCTTCCTTAATTCTTTGGCAGAACTATTCACCTCAAATTCAGAAAAAGCAAGACTGAGCTCAGACACATACACATAAATCTAAACCTGCCATGCTCACTTCCTGTCAACCCACTATACCATTGTCTTCCCCATATCCCCCCTTTAAAGACATAATCACCTTCTCAAGCATTGTGTGCATGTGTTTAGGTGTGTGTGCGCATGTGTGTGCTGGTGAGAAAGGGTTGAAAGTATGTCTTTTTCCACAGCAGGGAGTGCAAAGATAAGGCATTGCTATAATCTTTCCCTACAACACACAGCCTCTAGGGGTTCAAATAGACTCACAAAGATAAACACACACATATGCATACCATACACTCCAGTAATATACTGCACTCTGACATGACTGCAAAAACAGAAGGTGTGGGATTCTCAAAGAGAACCAACTCCCTGGAGTTGCTGTGCAACGACTAAAGGTATATCCCCAAAAAGCCCCAATTTCTTCTTGAATGCTGACCTGACCTGAACCCATTTGACGTGATGTCAGGCTAGATGCCGGAGTCATTTTTTTCTCTTTTTTAAGCCTATTAAGAACCAATGTATGCAGCACGACGTTGATTCCATAACATCCCTGAAATTTTTTACTGTTTTCAGCTGTGGCAATGCTAACAGACATGACACAGTTTGACCATGAGAGCATATGATCCCACAATCAGTTTGGCTTTTGTTTTGCATAGATCGTACAAACAGTTAGATATATGGCTAAAAAAAATTTTAAAAATAAAACAAAAAAAAATACAGAAAGGTGGTGAATCCATATTTTCAGAATGACCCATCATTGTGCCAAAATTCAAAATCCTGTGCCAAATAGTTTTTGCATTATTGCAATTAAACGATGGATTCATGGTGGCAGCAGTAACAAGTTTTTGTTTTGTACAGATAAGATGAATAGTCAAAGACATGGCTAAAAATCTGCATTTTCATCTTTTATTTAACAATTTCAGCTTTGACACCAACTAATGGCAATTGCAGAAGACATGACATGGTTTCACCATGAAAGTATATGATTCCACAGTCAATATGGCTTAGTTTCATGCAGATCAGACGAATAGTTACATAGATAAGGCTAAAACTGTAAAAAAATTTTTTTTACAGATAATACCACCTAGTGGCAAATTGCCATTTTCAAAATGGCTGAAGATCTACTAGGTTACACATCTCATGGAGGTCCATCACTGCGCCACAATTCAAAATCCTGTGTCAAGTAGTTTTTGTGCTATTGTGATGACATGAATGACCTGTGGCGGCAGTGGTGCTGATGATTCCATCAAATCCCTGCTTTTCAGGGATATAATAAAGAAAATATGTTGTACTGCAACCACAAGTGAGGATGTGCAATCAAAAACAAAAATGTGGAGGATTTTTAGTGTAAAATAAAAGCAATTCCCTCCTTATATGGGAACAACTCCTGACCGTTAAATACAACCCAATGGAACCTTCCTTAAACGTGTTAACGGATAAACATCACAAAATGGCAACCTGCAACTGTGACATTTAAAAAAACATAATTCAAAGAATGCGGTAATATGGTTTCATTCATTATTTGTATATCAGTAAGATTTTCCAATAGCCACTAATTATGAAAACTGTGAAGCAATACCATGAAAACACCACATCTTTACAATGTGAAGAATAAATAAAATAACAAACATAATCTTATAAATAATTTACCAAATATATAATAAACAATTTCTTGACTCATCTTACGTTACCTTAATATATGTCAGATCTGCATGTCAATACCCTACTGAGAAACCAACCATCTTAGATTAAAGGTGGGACAAAATATAAGGTATCATTTTGCTTTCTCTTGTGACACAGTTATCAAGATGCAGCTGCCAAATATCTGATACCCTGGTAATTTCAGCTTCTCACTTTTTTCCCCACTCCAAGGGCTTACCACAGTCATGCTTTGGCACAGATACCTTTCCTGACATAACCCTCCCATTTAGCCAGGCATGGGACCAGCACTAGGAGTAAATGTTTTATGAAGCCCCTCTCCACAAGGCTGGGCTTGTGTCTCCTCTTGCTTGTGAATTGGGAACCTTTCACTTGTGAGGTGGATGGGCAAGCTACTACACTATGGAGGACACTACACCCTCTTGACACCATATTGCAGTAAACAAATGCATCATTTCAGCTTTCTGCCTTTTTTGGGGTATTCTTTTCAGAATGTGTTGACAGCTCGTAGCCAAAACAAATTTGTCTTCCCCAACAATATCTATAAAGAGGAATACTAATCTGTGAATTCCGATATTCTGTTTGTTTTCATATTTTTTCAGCACTGGGAAACTGATAAAAATGTTTAAGATTTCAAGTTGAGCACACTGCTACTTATAGTCAGGGCTATTTTTTCATCTTCAGTTACACAGATATTGCAATCTATTGTTGATGATTTTCTTGTAACATATTGACTATCGAGAGAATTTATTTTTAAAAACAAGCATCACATAAGTGTGTCCACATCAAATCAGAGGAGAAATAATATCACCCTTCACTCACCCTTATCTGCTAAGACTTACACCCGCTCCACCATTACACACACCCATTTAACCTGACCTCGCACTGGTGATTAGAAGCCTGTGAAGTGTGTGAGCATGTGTGCGCGCCTGTATCAGTCTTTGTGTGTGAGATGCTTCTCTCCGTATGCTAATCACAGCCTAGCACTGAGAATTAATTTGCAAATGTGTCATTACCCATCAGGCTCAGCAGCAATAACCCTGCAATTACACAACTCTCACTTGGCCAGCTGAGCACCACACACGTGCAGGCAAATGGATGTGCCACAC
>VUQH01079771.1:0-11183 GCA_015106775.1 Etroplus canarensis
CTGTCAGAAGTTATAAGAAGATCATTAGTAACCTTTACTAGTGTGGTTTCTGTGCTATGATGAACTCTAAATCCTGACTGGAACTCTTCAAATAAACCATTCCTTTGCAAGTGATCATACAGTTGTTCAGCAACAACTCTTTCAAGAATTTTTGAAATGAAAGGAAGGTTGGAAATTGGTCTGTAATTAGCTAAGACAGCTGGGTCGAGCGAAGGCTTTTTAAGTAGTGGTTTAATTACAGCCACTTTAAAAGCCTGTGGCACATAGCCGGTTAATGAGCTATAATGTTTGCAGTGGCTAATATTATATAAATGTTAAAGCTAACATAATATAACTAAAGGGATATATCTCGTTATAACAACACTGATATATTGGTGCTCCGTTCAAAAAACAATTTGTCTTTACCAGTTCTTGTGAAGAAAAATATTCAAAACACCATGAAAAATGATGCCATTCATAGGAATCATTGTACCATCTAAGCACAATTGTTGCAGTACTAGCACATAAATCATAAAACTGTATATTGTAGTTTTGTATTGCTGCTATTTCTCATTACAGAAAAGCCATTTTTGTAATGTTTTTAATAAAGATGTTTTTTATAAAGGGGTTCATATGATGTGCACATGTGATTATCCTTTTTTAAATTATTTTTTGGGATATTAAGCAGACAAAGATGAGTATGTGCAAGGTGAGCTATATTCCAATGTTTTCGCTTTTTAATACATGATAAATTGGTACTTAAAAAGCACTTTTCTTCTTTAACTGAGCACTCAAAGTGCTCATCCACCCTTTCACACAGCACTTTATTCTTTAAGCACATTTAGCTATCATGTACAGATTCACATTCGGATGAATGCATCAGAATGTGTCTTGCCCAAGGATGCTTTGGCATGTAGACTGGAGAAGCCAGGGATCGACCTGTTGGAAGATGACCCACTCTACCTTCTGAACCACAGCTGCCCCAAGGCTAATAAGGCTGCATTCATACTGCAGGAAAAAGTGACCCATATCTGAGTTTTTTTATGATAGTCTGAACAGCACAAATTCAATTTATTCAAATTGGATTTAGGTCACTTTCATATGTGGTTCTAAATCTGACATGTATCCGATACTGTCCAAAGCACCCTCAGTGTGAATAGTCATGACATAGTTTGAGGACGAAGTGAGACATGGCAATATCAAATGTAAACAATGGACAAAACAAGCATGACAGACAGTGTTGATGGAGCTAGTCAGTGGAAAGAACGTGAGGATTTACTAATACAGTGATACGTCTAGTATCCATATTTACTTCCATAAACACAGTTGCTACATGTGACCTCACATCTTCTTCATGGCTTGTGGACTGTTCACAGTGGAGTCTGATGGCGGTCACATTTAAATTAAAATGCAAACACCCACGCAAAATAATTGGATCTCAGCAAAAAAAATGGGAATCAAGCTTTAAAGCCTGCAGTGTGAACATACCTCAAGACAACCCTGACGATAACAGATCATCAATCATGCTCTGTTTTTCTTTGGATATCAAACAGGATAACCTTTTTGGGGTTCTAAATGTTTTTTCAAAGGTGGAAACCAGATATCTTTAAGTTCACAAACCAGAACAGTTTGTTCTGCTTTAGAGGAAATACCAGTGAGATACAGTTAATGCCTGCCTCAGGTGCCTCAAATGTTGCTCCTACAAATACACAAGTAATTTTCAGGACAAATTTCCACATTAGGAAGACAGAAGAGCTCACAAACACATTCTACCAGAAGCAAGGATAACGGTGTCTGAAGCCTTAAATTTGATTACCTTCTCCACATTTTTTAATGGAGAAGGACACAGTGCCTTTATGTTACTGACATCCAAAGATACCTTGTGTATTATAAATAATGCTTTTTAAAAAGCATTTATTCAAGTTTCAATTCAGATTCGATCTGAGCAATGCAAATTCAAATATAACTTATTCAAATTCAGTTTCTGATGGCACAAATTTCTGCCCATAGTGTCTCCATAGTATTCAATGTGTTTTTAAAAGAAAAGGTGATGTATCACGGTGGTAAACATGCCCCCATCCCAAGTCTTAAAATGTGTTGCTGGCATCAATTTCAAAACATATAAACAGTAAACAATAAAATATCAGAGTTTAATATTTGATATGTTGTCTTAGTGTTTTCTTTTAAATACAGGGTTTAAAGCATTTGCAAGCTATTGCAGTTTGATTTTCTTTAAATTGTTTATAGCATCAGTTTTTCTTTTTTCTTTTTTTTGTGTAAATGGTTTGTAAAATGTATGAGGGTTAACAGCAGGAGAGAGTCATTGCCTAGAGCAAATTCTTTGAAATTAGTAGAAAAAGAATTAAATTTGGGGCAAATTCTAAGCACGTTTATGGTTCTTTATATCTACACATGGACAATACTACTGCTGTGATCCAGTTGCCTTAGTAGTTTATAGTCAGCATAACTATAAAAATGTTAACATCCATGAGAATCCACCAGTAAACTTGGTCAACTCTCCTATAAGGCCTCCCAAAGTGGGTGACTGGGCCAGAAGGAAAAGGAAAGAGCAAAAAGCTGGAGGACAAGTGACAGCTGGGTGAGGATGTAGAGGTTAAATGAAGTGAAATCAGAAGGGAAAGCCTGCGAGGTAGAAGAGAAGAGGAGAAAGAGAGAGAGGTGTTATGAATGTGAAAATCAGGAAAAGAGTGGTGCGGAGACAAATGAAGTGACACAGAATAAAAAGAGGTTGAAAGAAGACGAAAATGAAAAGTAGAGTATGAGGATGATTGAGTGAGGAGAAGATCAAAAGAGTAAAGAAGGGGGTGGCAAAATGAAGAAGAGGGTAAATTAGCTGACAAGAAATGTGGGCAGAGGATAAAGAGAGTGCAGTGAAGAGTTTCAGGCACAGAGACATAGCTGCACCTGTGTTTCTGTGTGTTCAGTGCAAAAGCTAAAACATGAGTTTGTGTGATTTTTGAAACATTTAAAAAACATCTGAGTGGCCATAGCAACTACTGAAAGTTATTTGACGAGTTATTTCCCTGAAAAACACAAAACAACTTTTGTGTGACTCTGGAAAAATATGTGGCCTGGAATAGCCTTTTTACTTTGGACATAAGTTTCCAATTAATAATAACTGTGCAATAACCATGCAACTTCTCTGCAACTGCTGATATTATGATCATTTTCACTCCTTCTGTGACTATCATAACTGTACATAGAGTTTGTCACACATTTACCTTCTTAACTAAACAGATATCTCAATTAATATTTGTTATTTATGTTTACAGAGTGGGTGCCTGTAACATGATTAATTTTCCCCTGGGATTAATAAAGTATTCTGATTCAGATTTGCAATTCAAGATTATGGGATGCACTGAGCCTGTATTTTTCCAAGAAATACCATTGCACCTGATTTTTGAAAATTCATCACATGATTCACAAGTTACACTGACAAATATTTCTTCAACTTGAACCCATTGGTAGCATTACAGTGGTCAAGGTGCAGACACCAAAATGTATTATGTTCTTCCTCTCTCCACGATAGACAAGTTGAAAGATAAATTTCTTGGCATACATAATTTCCAGCACATCAGGTAGAATCAATGTGTGGTTTAGCCATTTCTAGACACTGATTTTGCAAGATTATGCAAATTTCATGGAATTTGCTTTTCCTTATAGAGAGAATATGACTTTTATAGATACAGCAACCATTCATTCTTTGACCACTTGGATGGGTCATAGGGCAGCAGTCTAAGAAAAGAAGCCCAAGACCCAGATTCTCTTCCAGGGCACTGGCTCCAGTTTTTACACTGACATATCTCAAGTGTCTTTTGGGTCTGCCCCAGGGTCTGATTTCCAGCAGGACATGAACAAAGCTAGCAGGCCTCCAGAAGGCATCCAGCAGGCATCTTGTCAGATGCCCAACTGGCTCCCGCAGAGGAGTACAGGCTTCACACTGAACCCCTCCCTAATGATTGAGCGCTTCCCCCATCTCTAAAGGAAAGACCAGAAACCCTTCAGTGAAAGCTAATACTGTTACTTGTATCCGTAATCTTATTCCTTCGGTCACTGGTAGGGTAGAAATGTAGACTGACAACTTGATGCTCACCGCGACAGACTGATACCACATCTGCGTCATTACAGACACTGGACCAATGCATTTGCCATTGTCCCACTACACCTGCAAAAACAGCTATCCTCGTGAACAAGATCTCAAGATACCTTAATTCCTCACTTAGGGCAGCAACTCTCTCCCCAACCCAGAGCGGGCACTCCACCTTTTCCTGACTGGGAACTATGACCTCAGACTGGGAGGTGCAAACGCTGATTATACACCTGACAACAGAAAATACAATACAACGCAAAGAGTGTAAAGACATTCAGCCCCTTCAGCTGCTCAGAATCAGCATTGACTCCGACTCCTAGCAATACAGCAAAAAGTAGAGCTGTTTGCTCTTGTGAGCTTCAAAATCACTTAGCAAATTGCCTTGAAAGTTCAGTTGTGTTTGTTATAAATATGAATTAAGAACCAGAAAAATCAATGGCAGTTGGAGTACTAAATAATGTTTGATTCCTGTTTGTATTTTTTTGCGATTTCTCTGAGCATTCCAGATTCTGACCTTGTGGTGAATTGCACTTCTGGCAAGATTGTGGCATTAGATTAACACACACTTGAGTATTCCACACAAACAAACTGCTCAAACAAGTGCTTTTTAATGGTGATTTTGCTGGCTGATGAACAGCTGATGAAAGTCGGTTTGAAGTGGAAGAAGTAAGGGTGTACTTAATTTTCACAGGACTGCAGTGAAAACTTTCTTTTCATGTGACTATTGTACACATGTCTGTAAACGGGTGAGGGATTTCAGAATTAATAGCTGTTTTGTAATTTAAACTGAAAAATAGGAGAAGGAGAAGACAGGTGGGCTAATGTTTAAAAAAAAAGGGGAGGAAGAGGAGGAGAAGGAAGAAATGGCCTAGAAACAGGAGAGTTTCTTTAATCACTGAAAGCAGCTGGGTAATTGTGTATGTCACCGAAAGCAATCAGGGACAGATCAGATTCTCAGTTGTGGTGACGCACCAGAGCTTTCTTACAGCAACTTGATAGACTCTAATCAGGCAATCTTTTGTAGATGAAAAGCTGGTGGGCACAGCTAACAATTTCAGATCTGTGTGATGATATGGAATAATGGAAGAGCATGGAAGAGGGGTGCTGCACACTGACTTGGTATAGACTGACATCATTCCTTTTGGAGATCTACATACTATGCAGCTGTAAAGCTGAGGTGATGGTGTGCCTGCCAGTATAGACACACTAAATTGTCCATGACTTCAGGATTAATGGTATGTTATATTTTGTGTGATTATCATACTACAGCTGAATGAATGCTAGTCTGTCAGTTGTTGGATTTTTGATCAGCCTCATCTCTTACTTGCTTTCTGCAGTTGTCCTTGTAAAACCATATGGTTATGCAAACACTGTGGACAACCTGAGACTTTACTGAGGAATGGATTCATTTCAAAATGTGCTTTCCTAGCGTGCACGCTTACTCCATTATATACACAAGTTAATGGTGTGCAGAATAGGGTGAGGTAGTGAGAGATTAATAGTTATTCCATGGTAAACCTGAAAACGGGGATCCAGAATGCTGAAGGACATAACATATTTTACCAACATTTTAAACTTTTTTATTCTAGTTTGATCTATCTGGCATAAGTTATTTGAAACGGAGACAATTTGCACTCCAGCTGCTGCAAAATGCTGATGGGTGGATGAGTGGATGAATGAGTGGATGTATAAATTAAGGAAGCTTTTTTTACTTTAGGCATAAAATGCAAATGATTAATTACACCAAGCATGGAAACAGAAATAATAATAATAATAATAATAATAATAATAATAATAATAATAATAATAACGCAATCCCACAGGAGGACTAAGCTCTAACGTTGCCAGTCTGTTTTTTGAAGAATCTTAGTTTTAAAGTGTTTCAAATGAACCTGCTAGGAATTTTCTGTTATGTACAGATATGAGTTAAATCCTGAAGTACAGTATTTGGACAATGACAATATTTTTTTTGTAATCATGGACTTGATAATGAGTGCTACGCCATTTAAAGAATGTTCAGTGGATAAGGGGCTCAAAGTGTACCAAAACACCACCAGCAGCTTGAACCACTGCTACAAGGCAAGATGGATCCATGCCTTCATGCTGGTAATGGGATAACTCTAGCATCCCAAGGTTGCAGCAGAAATCAAGACTCATCAGACCTGGCAATGTTTTTCATGTCCTCTATTGTACAATTTTGGTGAGTCCGTGCAAAGCCTCAGTTTCCTATTCTTACACTATGTTCCCACTGCAGGCAAAAGAGGCCCAAATCTGTTTTTTTGCCCATATGTGTCCCATTTCTGATTTGCCTATGGCAGTCTGAACAGCACAAATAGGATTTTTTCGAATCAGATTCAGGCCACTTCAATATGTGGCCCTAAATCAGATACTTTTGAAAGCGTTCTCAGTCTGAATAGTCATGTCGCGTTTCATCCTACTTTTACTTCATTGACATGGGACAGACGTCGTAATTCTGTCAGAAATGCACAAAACAAGCATAGCAGACAGTGTTGATGGAGCTAGTCAGTGGAAAGAAAGTGAAATTTTACTCACACGCGGACACATGTAGCATCCCTGTTCCCTTCCGTTAACACAGTGTGCAGTGTGTGACGTCATGCTTACTTCTGTGCATGCGTGTCACTTCAGGGCCAGAGACTGTTCACCCTGGAGTCTGATGGCAGTCACATTTAAATTATAATATGAAAGACCACGCAAAAGTGCGTTGGAGGACGGATTTAGTAGCCAGAGAGTTACGGAGGGAGCCGGTTCGAGACCCGCCTGCGGCCACCAAGGCCAAGACCCTGCCCTGGACCCACATGTGTGGAGGTGGACCAGAGGCCATAAGGACGTCACCCCCTGAACATTGCCGAGGTTGCCCTTGAGCAAGGCACCAAACCCCCACATTGCTCCCTACCGCCTGAACTGGCAGCCTTGTATGCCGACCTCCCTCACTGCATGTGAAGAAGTGCCGGCAATTGTAATATCTCCCCTGGGGGTTAATAAAGTGTAGTTAAAAAAAAAACAAAAAAAAACACCAGATCTTAGCAAAAAATTGGAATTGCCTGCAGTGGGAAAAGTAGTGCTGGAGACAGGAATGGCATCCCGTCTGGTCTTCTGTTGCTGTAGCTCCAAGGTTTGACATGTTGTATTTTCAGAGATGCTCTTTTGCAAACTTTCGTTCTAACGAGTGGTTATTTGAGTTACTGATGTCTTTCTGTCAGCTTGATGCAGTGTTCTCCTTTGACCTCTGGCATCAACAAGTCATTTTCATGCAGAGAGCTGCCGCTCACTGGATATTTTCTCTTTTTCAGACCATCCTAGTTGTGCAGGAAAATCCCAGTACAGCAACAGTTTCTGAAATATTCAGACCAGCCCATCTGGCACTGTGAACAGTACCAAATTCAAAGTCATTTAAATCCCCTTTCTTTCCCATTCTTATGCTTGATTTGAACTTCAGCAGATCATTTGGACCTTCTTTACATGCCTAAATGCGTCAAGTTGCTGCCATGTCATTGGCTGATTCGATATTTGTGTTAACAAGCAGCTGCACAGGTGCACCTAATGAAGTAACTAGAAAGTGTGTACTTATTTAAACTGTAAAGACCTGTTACACCACCATTAAAAGCATAAAAAAGCATAAAAGTCTGACATAATAAGATAACATAATAATTCTCATAATAACATGAAAGTGACCAGTTTCAACTAAAGAGGGTCAGTGCACATGACTGTAAAAAAAATGTGAGAGAATGGTTATAAACTGCTCTTATTGTTTCAGACAGAGTTCTCCACTCTTGGATGTTTTATGATGTCATATAGAGGCAGAAAAGCAGTCTCACTCACATGTTGTTAAAAGCTTCTCTTTGTGAGGGGCAACCATTCAGAAGAACGTTGGCTTCAAAATCAGGCATAGGAGGTGAATTGGTTTATCTCAGACAGTGGCTGCACCAAGGCCAAGTATGTGATAAATAAGGACCAATTTGAACTGTGAAAAACTCAAATCTAGTAGACTCTAAAAATAAAAAATAACATATAACAAATATAAATTGAAAACATGAAAGGATGACCCCAAACCAAATGCTTTCTATAATGGACTAAAACCTTAGAGGGCTATTAAATGTACAGAATAATTTAAGATAAACTCTGAATGCAATGGAGAGCCAGAGTATGATAGATAACATTTGCTCTAATGAGTTCCAGGTTTGTCTGCCCCCACATTTATATCCTGCAGGTACATGCTGGAATCCTTAACCTCGACTCCATTAGAAATGTTACAAAACTAGAATGCATACTAACTTTTGGCTGAGCTGTAGCTTGTGTGGCAATAAAGTAACTTCTGTTATTTTGGGGGAATGTATGTCCTGTTATAAAGTTACTTAATTAACTCCACTGGAAAAAAATTGAGAAAATGAATAGTCTGAGATAATGTGATAACACCTGACTCCCAGCACTACAAAAGTTTTATTACTGCTCCTATTAATTAACATTTCTCATGATTTGTTTTATAAGCATAGCACTATAAAAGTGTTCAAATTAGATATTTTTGTAGATATACAATACCTCTGAGGCAAAATCATTAACTCAGTTATATGAGTTACACTTTTGTTTTTTCTCTTTAGGCCTATTGGGGTTTTACTATAATGCCTGTAAATAGTGAATCAGTCTAAATATCTAATCTAAATAAATCTCCATCCCGATTTTGCCTGTCCTGTTGTTTTCCACTTTTTTTTGCTCCTGTTAGCCTTAAGACATACACTTTCACACACGCACATGCAATTACGCATGCACACACATGTTTTAAGATATTCTGAGAAAGAGTTAAAATTATTACGACAAAGGTCAAACGAACCTGAAAACACTGAATCAGACAAGAGGCCTGAAAGAGCCACACAAGAGATAAATTACTGGCTTATTGACACGTTATAAACTGAAGTCAAGTTAATACAGTTGAAACCAGAAATTTACATACACCGTGTAAAAAGACACAACCATTTTTTTCTCGTGTCTGAAATTAAATCAGACTAAGCGTCTCCTGTTTTAGGTCAGTTAGGATTGTCAAAATTATTTCTATTTGCTAAATGCTGCAATAATGAGACTGAGAATATTTTAGAGAGAGTTTTATTACTTTCTTCGAAATCAGAAGTTTACATACATTTCCTTAGTATTTGGCATATTTAGCATATCTTTTAAACTGTATGACTTGGGTCAAGTGTTCTGGGTATCCTTCCACAAGCTTCTCACAATAGTTTGCTGGAATTCTGGTCCATTTCTCCTTACAGAACTGGTGTTGCTGAGTCAGATTTGAAGGCCACCTTGCTCGCGCACACCTTTTTAATTCTGTCCACAAATATTCTATGGGATTGAGATCAGGGCTTTGTGATGGCCACTCCAAAACATTGACTTTGTTGTTCTTAAGCCACTTTGTGATTATTTTGGCAGTATGCTTAGGGTTATTGTCCATTTGGAAGACCCATTTGTGCTCAAGTTTCAACTTCCTGGCTGATGGCTTGAGATGTTGCTTCAATATTTTCACATAATGTTCTCTCTTCATGATGCCATCTATTTTATGAAGTGCACCAGTTCCTTCTGCAGTAAAAGAGCCAAACAACATGATGCTGCCACCCCCGCACTTCACAGTTGGAATGATGTTCTCAGTTTTACAAGCTTCCCCCTTTTTCCTCCAAATGTAACAATGGTCATTATGGCCAAACAGTTCCACTTTAGTTTCATCATACCACAGAGTGTGCATTTGCAAACTGTAAGCTCACTTTTTTGTGTTGCTTTTGGAGTAATGTTTTCTTCCTGGCTGAGTGGCCTTTTAGCCCATGTCGGTATAGGACTTGTTTGACACTGGATGACACATTCTTACCAGCTTCAGCCATCATCTTCACACGGTCTTTAGCTTTGGTTCTGGGGTTGATTTCAGGTTTCGGACGAAAATAAATTCATCTAAGGGACACAGAGCCCATCTGCTTCCTGGGCGGTATGATAGCTGGACATTCCCATGTTGTTTATACTTGTGGATAATTGTTTAAGCAGATGAAGGGGGCACCTTCAAGCATCTGGAAATTGCACCCAAGGATCTACTAGACTTGTGGAGCTTCACAGTTCTCTTCCTGATATCTTTGGCTGATTTCTTTTGATTTGCCCATAATGTCAGACAAGGAAGTAGTGTGTTTAAGTGTGACCTTAAAATATATGCACAGGTGTGCCTCCAATTAACTCAGATATTGTCAGTTCACCTGTCAGGAGCTTCCAAAGCCATGTCATCATCATTTGGACTTTCCCACATTGTTTAAAGGAATAGTAATCTTTGTAAACTTCTGAGTTTGAAGAAAGTAATAAAAATCTCTCTAAAATATTCTCTCTCTCATTATTGCAGCATTTAGCAAATAGAAATAATTTTTGCAATCCCAGCTGACCTAAAACAGGAGAAGTTTAGTTTGATTTAATTTCAGGCAATGAGAAAAAAAAATGTTTATGTGTCGTTTTACAGAGTGTATGTAAACTTCTGGTTTCAACTGTATTTAGATATTGTCAGAAAAGGTTTATACTCAAGATACGCTATAAAAATACATATATTTAAAAGTTTAAGCCCTGGCAATATTGTTACTGGCTCTCAAATATAATCATCTTGCAAAACCCAGTATAATCATTGTCCAAGTCAGAGTCTGTATATGAAAACCTCTGCCCTCTGTCTTCCCCCAGACCAACACCAATGTCATTATGTAGCACTCACTCTAAATGAATAGTGCGCATTAAGCTCCTGGCCTTCTCAGCTACCGTACCCCTCCCAGGCAGCCCTCTACTGGCATTGTGCCACGCTAACTAACTATGACAAATTAGCCCCACACTTAATTACTAGCTTGGGAAAATCACAATGATGTTTATTAGGCGCGGCATCATAAAGCGGTGTGTCCAAGCCCCAAGACCAAAGCGCTATACCAGAGAAACACTAATAATAACAACAGCCATACAAATTGGCTGAGTGGAATGACCGGGGCCCTCGAGGCAGCTGCTGGGGTAGGGTGAGAAAGAAGGTGACTTTCCATGGATGAATCAATACTGTCCTCTACTGTGCTGCTGTACTGAGGTC
>VUQH01079772.1:0-22916 GCA_015106775.1 Etroplus canarensis
GTCCGTGTTGTGGGTGAAGTCCGAGGTGTAGATGGTGAAGAGAAAAGGTGAGAGGACGGTCCCCTGGGGGGCTCCCATGCTGCAGACTGCCACCTCTGACTCACATCCACGCAGCCGCACATATTGTGGACGGTCAGAGAGGTAGTTGAGGGTCCAGGCAGCGAGATGTTTGTCCACCCCTACGACCTCCAGCTTCCTCCGCAGCAGTGCCGGCCTGATTGTGTTAAAGGCACTGGAGAAGTCAAAGAACATGACTCTCACAGAGCTACTGGTGGTCTCCAGGTGGGCGAGGGCCCACTGCAGCAGGTAGATGATGGCGTCCTCTACCCCGATGTTCGGCCTATAGGCAAACTGCAGCGGGTCCAGGGCAGGGCTCACCACAGAGCGGAGGTGGGTGAGGATCAGCCTCTCCATGGTCTTCATCAGGTGGGAGGTCAGAGCGACTGGTCTATAGTGTGCCGGTTCCTTAGCGTGCGATGTTTTAGGAACCGGCACCACACAGGAGGTCTTCCACAGGAGCGGGACCTTCTCCAGGCTGAGGCTCAGATTATAAATGTGGCAGAGGACCTCACAGAGCTGGTCTGCACAGGTCCTCAGCAGCCTGGGACTGATACCATCGGGTCCTGCAGCTTTCCTCTGCTTCAGTCGCCTGAGCTCTCTCCTCACCTGTGATTTCAGGCTGGATGCCCTTCCTGATGCAACCCTCCCCATTTATTCAGGCCCTAGTAGTACAACTGGCTTTGTGGACCCCTGTGGGCTGGTTACCAGAATCTGCAATCAAATTGCATACCCTTTTAAATTCAAAACACTTGGTGAAAACCTGAGAAAATATAGGGAGAACTGGCGAACCTGGACTTATGTTTTCAGAATCAGACTCAGAAGACTTTATTAATCCCAGGGGGGAAATTGCTTATGTTACAGACACTCCATTAAGTATACATACATAATATAAAAAAGAATGCATTTGGACTTGGAATTAATCACATAAAAAATCAGCCTTTGTGTTGCTGAATGTAGGCGTGCTATCAAATCTTCAAATCACATATTAGCCAAATAACAG
The DNA here is from genome assembly GCA_015106775.1 of Etroplus canarensis. Classification (NCBI taxonomy): domain Eukaryota; kingdom Metazoa; phylum Chordata; class Actinopteri; order Cichliformes; family Cichlidae; genus Etroplus; species Etroplus canarensis. The sequence continues at coordinate 1,061 of VUQH01079772.1, forward strand.
ATAAAGGCAGTGTCAGGACGTTCATGCCACTTCAGCATAGTGCACATGTGAAAACACAAAGCAATCAGTAACAATCTGAGTCAAAGTCCTCCAGTTACTTTTTACAGCTGGCATAACTCTCTTCAAGTTCTAAAGGTCGTATGATATTTAAACCAAAGCTGCAGCATTTGCTTGGTGACACTAGACATGATGATGGAGAGAGTGCTGCTGTTGTTTGGACTAGTGGTTCTGTCCACTTCATATGCTGTGAGTATATATTCATCATTCATAGAGAGAATTAATGGCATTAACTGCAAAATGACTCGCACTTGTTTTGTTTTTTTTCTTTTATGCAGGTACCAATTTCCCCTGAAGTGCACGGTATGTCTAAAAATGATACTTACTTTAAAGACCAAATGATTTTTAGCAGTGTGGGAAGACTCTGAGCCATGTCTGCATTTGTTACAGAGGTATATGAGAATGGTGAAGATGAGAATCCCATCCTAAACTTGGGTGAGATATGTTTCATAAGTCATGTTGCACTGGCTGCGATGATATTTAAAATGTTGTGTATTTTTTGCTGCTGACGACAAAAATGGAATAAAATGTCTTGCTTGTGCTGCAGATTCAGATGCAAACCTGTTTGAAGGGGACATTTTAATTCCTGTAAGTTGTAACCTTCGGAAGAAAATCTCTTGAAAAAAAGGCTGTTGCTCAATCCCTGCTAATCACTTAGCGATTGCTTTATTGGCTGTTTGGTCTTGAGTGAATTATCTGTTTCACACAATAAAATGACTTTTATTGTGTGTTATTATGCATCTTGATAATATTTATGATCATAGTTTTTAAACACTTTCTCATGCTGCAGGAAGGGAGGAATGCCCTGATTGACCAAAAATACAGATGGAAATTTCCAATCCCTTACATTCTGGGTGATGATTTGGGTGAGTTTCATTAATATCACATGTATGACTCGGAGTGAGTCTCAGTTTTTGCCTTCTGGTCTTCAGAGAAAAAAAAAAGGTATGCAGTCTTGTAAAAAACTAAGTACACCCCCTGATTCAATAGCTCGTAGAAAGACCTTTATCAGCAGTAACTTGAAATAATGGTTTTCTGTATGACTTTATCAGTCTTTGACATTGTGGAGGAATTCTGGTCCACTCCTCTTTACAACATTGCTTCAGTTCATTGAGGTTTGCAGGTATATGTTTATGCATAGCCCTCTTAAGGCCCTGCCATAGCATTTCAATCAGGGTGAGGTCTGGACCTTAATTCTTTTCTTTTTCAGCCATTCTGTTAGAGTTTTGCTAGTGTGCTTGTGATCACACACTCACTTCCATCACTTCTTCTCACTCACTTCCTTCCTCACTCCTTCTTCACTGCATCCATGAATCTTCTCTGTGGTCTTCCTCTTCTCCCCCTGTCTGGCAGCTCCATCCTCAACATCCTTTGTCTAATATATCCACTATCCCACCTCTAAACATGTGCAAACCATCTCAGCCTTGCCTCTCTGACTTTGTCTCCAAACTGCCCAACCTGTGCTGTCCCCCTGATGGACTAATCCTGTCCATCCTGGTCACTCCCAGGGAAAACCTCAACATCTTCAACTCTTCCAGCTCCAGCTCTGCCTCCTTATCATCAGTGTCCCTGTCTTTCAAACCACAAATCATAGCAGGTCTCACTACCATCTTGTAAGCCTTCCGTTTCATTCTTGCTGCTATCCTTCTGTCACAAAGCACCCCTGACACCATGAGTGACAGTAGCCACGCAGGTGGACTGTAGAATATTTTGGTATACAGAGGAGTTCATGGTCAGCTCGGTGATTGCAAGGTGCCCAGGTCCTGTGGCGGCAAAACAAGCCCAAATCATCACCCCTCCACCACAGTGCTTCACAGCTGGTATGAGTAGTTTGTACTGCTATTCTGTGTTTGATTTTCACCAAATGTGGTGCTGTACATCATGGCCAAACATTTCCATTTTGGTCTCATCTGTTCAAAGGATAGATGAGACTAAAGTGTGTTTTTTTCAGATGCTACTTTGCAAACTTAAGCCATGCTCCTGTGTTCGTTTTAGAGAGAAGAGTCTTTCTCTTTGCAGTGCTTCCAAACAAGCCATACTTCTTCAGTCTTCACACACACTTCTTCAGTCTTTTTCTACCTGACCGTAAACATTTAACTTGCTAGCTGATGTCTGTAGAGACTGAGATCTGGCTTGTGGGTTTTTTGCAATTTCTCGGAGCATTGCACAGTCTGACCTTGGGGTGAATTCGCTTGGACGTCTACTTCTGGGAAGATTGTGGCACCGCGTTAAGACACATCTAAATTCTCCAGACAAGCAAACAGCCAAAACCTCCGCTTTTATTCAGGAGCTCACACTGACTAGTGATCAGTTAATTGAGTGGATTTGATATGCAGCACCTGGTTGCTTCTTTTTCTTTAATTCCTATGGGAGCAGTAAGGGTGCATTTAGTTTTTCACAGGACTACTCTGACAACCTGAGTGAAATAAATATTTTGACCTCTGCTGTAACTGTTGTCTCCTCAGATCTGAATGCCAAAGGTTGTGTCCACCAGGCATTTGAAATGTACAGGCTAAAGTCCTGCATCGATTTCAAGCCTTACGAGGGAGAGAAGACCTATATCAAGTTTGAAAAGAGAGGAGGGTATGGTAGTAGTACTAGTAGTACTTGTGTTTACTGCATTCATAAATTATGACACCAATAGTTGCTGCAGACTCTTCAATGAACTTACCATAAACCTTTAATCAGGTTCAAGGTAATTGATAAAGTAATGTTTCATTTGTTGGAGAAAACCTGAGCTCAAATATAGTCTTTCTTTAATGTTTCAGTTTTTTCAGCAACACAGTTTAAATACGTAACTTTAGTTATTAACATTTTAAAGTTACACTTACTAAGATAATCTGGATAACTTTGTTTTATTTAGACAAATAACTTTCCGAGGTAGCTCTTTTTAAGGCTCTTACATACCTTTTCGCTTCTTGCTTTTCAAGCTTGAGGCATGGAGTGTCCATACTTGGTCACAGTATTTAGCGCCTCTGCCTAAAGGACCAGTGAGCTAATGCCATGGCAAGGTGTCCATTCATCCACAGTTCACAAGAATCACTACTACTAGGGCTATTGTCCTGGATATGACTATTTGTGACCCTCCTTGACTTCTCAGTGGATTTGAATTCTCATTAGTTTGTGCAATTCAGCCAACCAATGACAAGAAAACCTCCAGTTGTCTTTCTGTACTTCACACATTACAATCACCTGTGAATTGTGAGGGACTGTGAGCCAGCTGAGCAAGTACATCACTGACAGTCTGGTTTGTTGACTACTTTCACTCCCATAGGTGCTTTTCCAGCGTTGGCGACCAGCAGACAGGTCAGATCTTGTCTTTGGGGACTGGCTGTGACCATAAGGCAGTCGTTGAGCATGAGCTACTTCATGCACTGGGATTTTACCATGAACAGTCTCGCATGGACAGGGATGACTATGTCAACATCTGGCTGGACCAGGTTACACCAGGTATGTGTGGGAACTTGATGGTCCTGCACTTTCTTTCTGTCATTCATATTCTGTAAAAAAAGGAGTAATACAATAGAGTGCAGTATATGGATAAGTACACACACACACATATATGTTTATATACAGCATGAAAGGTGGGTTGCAAAGTGGCTTGCAGCTATGCATCAGCTACAGCAAATTACATAGCATGCTTTATATGCATGCATGGAAGGGCACCAGATAATCCAATGATCAACTGAACTAATGCTGTGCTTGATTTGCTGATTAATTGACTTATTATGCAAGTTTGGTGGTAGAGGTAACTAAAAGAACATTTCCTACAGGACTTGAACATAACTTCAACAAATACAATGATGACTTCATCACCGATCAAAACACACCGTATGACTACGAGTCGGTGATGCACTATAGACCTTTCTCCTTTAATAAGAATGAATCCATCCCCACTATCACCACCAAAATCCCAGAGTTCTACAACATCATTGGCCAGTACCTTGACTTCAGCGAGATGGACACCCTCAGGCTCAACAGGATGTACAACTGCTGTATGTTTATGCTGATATATATGCTACAGAATATTATTACACAAGAAATAAAAAAGTGGGTTTGAGTGTGTAAAAATTTTGCTAAGTCCTTTACATCTATCACTCCAGCTGGCCCACTCACCCTGTTGGATCAGTGTAGCTTTGAATATGCAAGCATCTGCGGAATGATCCAGACCTTCTCTGATGATGCAGACTGGGTCCATACAAAGAGCACTGTGGGTGCAGAGGATCACACACTCCTGGGACAATGCAGTGGTCAGAGCTCGATAATTATTTTTTCCTTCAGCTTGTAAAGGATTTGCAAAAATCAAGTTGCAAACTGCTATAGATTTTGTTATATTTGATTTTCTAGATGCTGGATACTTCATGCACTTCAACACCATGACCGGGGAGGCTCAGGAGTCTGCGTTGCTGGAATCCCGAACCCTCTACCCCAAAAGGAAGCTTCAGTGTCTGCAGTTCTTCTACAAGATGACTGGAAGCCCCAAAGACAGGCTGGTGATATGGGTCAAGATGGATGATGGCACAGGCACTGCTCGCAGAATGAAAAAATTACACACATTTTATGGTATTTAATATATTTGTGCATTTCACAGGTACTACTTAAAGCTTTTCCATAAAGTTTTAGAACATTTTGGCCTAAACAGCTTTTGCATCAAGGCAAATTTCCATTTGAACATTTGTTTAGTTCTGGAAACGATAAAAAAAATATTCAAATACAGTTATTTTAAGACATCCTCCAAACCAAACTGACCGGACATTTAATCGTTTCTCTTCAACAGCCAATGGTGAAATGTTTGGAACACTCGTTGTTATTTTCTGACAGAGCGCTCTTTTTTGTTTTCTAAGTATCATGCTACATCTAGCAGGTAATTGACTTAGCAAAAAAATATGGCCGAGCATCAGATTCACCATATAAATCCAGCTTTGTCTCCTTCACATGTTTCCATGCTAAATATAGAAATAACATGGAGACTATTATTCAGCTGGCTGATGGATTTTTATCACCAGATGAGACAGACATGCCAGTTGTTGGCCCTTATTTCATGATTTGCATACACAAACAAAATGCAAAGATGGATGGTTGCCTTTCATAGTGTGTGTTATGTAGTTATACAACTTTTAAAACAATTACAGAAACTTGACTAATCTTGCAGAGAGTCAAGGCATACTCTACGGATAGTAGTATTAAGTCACCCACACATTCCACCCACAGGAGCTTTTGCGACATCTCATTCTAAATCCACAGGCATTAACCCTAGTCCTGCCAGCTGTACGACCAGCTAGATGACCAGCAGTGAATGAAATAACCAGAAGTGATCAATATATAGACAACCGGCAGTGCACGAAACTTATCTGGGATATCAGTATATTGAGGTCCGGCAGTACTAGGGTATGCATGTGGTCCTTCCTTTGCAGCTTCTAGCAGCTTCTACTCTTCTGGGAAGGCTTTCTATGAGATTTGTGTCACTGGAAATATTTGCAGTGATCTTAGTCGAAAGGGCCTGACTTGCAATTTCTGTTCTAGTTCATATGAAAGGTGTTGGATAGGTTTGAGTTTAGTGCTCTGTGTGAGCCAGTTAAGTTCTAATACATGAAGCTCATCCAACCATGCCTTCCCCAAAGTGTTCCCACAAAGTTGGAAACATAAAATTGTATAAAATGACTTGGTAAGCGCAAACATTAAGATTTCCCGTCACTGGAACTAAGGGGCCTGGCCAAGCCATGAAAAGCAACCCCATAGCATTATTCCTCCTCCACTAAACTTCAGAGGTGGCACAGTGCAGCCAGGTAGGTAATGTTCTCTTGGCATTTGCCAAACCCAGACTAGTCCATCAGACTGCCAGATAGAGAAGTATGATTCATCACTACACAGAACATGGTGTACTTTACACCACTCCATCTGACGCTTGACATTGTGCTTGGTGAAGTAATGCTTGAATGTAGCTTAGCAGCCATGGAAACCCATGCCGTGAAGCATCAGTTTTTGTGTTGATCGCAATGCCAGAGGCAGTATGGAACTCTGCACTTAATGAGTTGGCAGAGTGCTGGCAACTTTTCTGCACTATGTGCCTCAGCACTTGGTGTCCAGGCTCTGTAACATTACATGAACTGCTACTTTGTGACTGAGTTGCTGTAGTTCCTCAATGCTTCCACTTTGCAATAATACCACTTACAGTTGATTGTGGAATGTCTAGGAGGGGAGAAATTTCCACACTGGAATTCAGTGAGCCCATTCTTTCACAAATTCTTGTAAAGACAGACCGCCTGGTTAGGTACTTGATTTTGTACACTTGTGGACCAAGACTGAATGAAACATTTAAATTCGATAAGGAAGAAATATGACCCAATAATTTTTTTCATATAGTGTACCTTTATTATTTGCTTCTAGTCTTTATGCTAAAAGTGAATTAATTATTTAATCATACAAGCTAATCACTGGCTGCATGAACATGTATGAGTGTAGTACTGGATCTTCCAATTTAACTTTTAACATGATAGCAAATAATTGTACTTTGTAACAATAATAAAATAAGCCTTTAGGGTCATTTATATACATTTATTACTAAATACATATTTTATTGCCACACTTAGACAGATCTGTCTTCTTGTCCCTTTTCTCAGCGGATTCTGACCACACATGGAAGATTGCCCATGTCCCAATGGAAGTAGGAGTGAAATTCCGTTATGCTTTCCAAGCAGTGCGTGGTGACCCCTCTGCTTCCACGGGTGGCATCTATATTGACGACATCAGCCTCACCGAAACACGCTGCCCCAATGCCGTGTGGCGGATCCAGAACTTCTCCAAGATCATGGAAACGGCTGATGTCAATACAGTTATCGACAGCCCACGTTTCTACAGCCCTGAAGGTTATGCTTATGGTGTCCGTGTTATACCTTTGTCCAGTTACAGTGATTACACAGGCCACTACACCGGCCTGTACTTCCACTTGGCCAGTGGGGAGAATGACATTGTGATGCAGTGGCCAGCAGTAAACAGACAGGCCACCTTGGTGGTGATGGACCAAGACCCAGACATTAAGCTGAGGATGTCCTCTGCTCGCAGTCTCACAACTGACATGAGGACAAGTAAGTATGTTTAATGCCCTGAGAGAGTGAGACCAGGGCCCTGTAATAATGAAATTCATAATAACTTGTTGCAGATTGGCCTTTGGATAGGAGTTTTTCTGGTGCAAGCCATTGCAGAACCATTATAATAAAGCTTGAGATATGATGAATTGTTTAGCTAACAGAAGGTAAATGTTACAACTTCACATGACCTGTTTATGACTTTCAGGACCTGCCGTGCAACTGCTTTGTGAACATTTGTGACACTTTGTTGAGGAAAAACTTGCAGAATTTCTCCGATGTGGATGCAAATTTTAGGATGCATTTAAAAAGCAATTACACCAGTCTGCAACACCAGTGTAGCATATTGTGAAGGTTTACCAAATCATAACTCTTGAAAGTTATGGAAAGTTGAAAATTGGTACCTTGACAAAACAAAGTGTTTGCAAAGTCTTGCAAATCATTACTATGCTCCACTAATTTGATTATGAGGTACTTAAAATGTGTGAGATTCATTACAAAACCACAAAAACCAGATTACTGTTGAGTCTTACTCACCTTTGCATATGTAGAATTAGGACTTGGGTGTTGAGTTTGATGATGTTTGAATTAGCACTTTGTCAAATTTAAGCTATAGGTTGTTCTCTGTAACCAGTGTTTCCCAAGAGCAACTGCTGCCTGCTCCACTCTGTGTGTGTAGGGAGGTGTACAAATGTACCCTCCAAAAATATTGGAGGAGCAAGGCCAATTCATTTGTGTTTGTTGTTGACTGAAGACATTAGAAGGTGAATATTCGAAGAGAAATCAGAGTTTCAACTTTTTTTTATATTTAAGCTAGATATTTTTTCAAATGAACAAAAATATTGCAATAGAATGTTTTCAACTACATTAAAGTAAATTAAAAAAGAATACTATGTATTTGGTTGCAAATCAGTTGCCCAAAATAACTGCATCAAGCCTATAACCCACAGACTCTGCCAGATTTCTTGCTTCCTCCTTGGTTATGCCTTTCCAGGCTTTTATCACAGCATCTTTTATTTCTTATCTAATTTGCAGAGTTTCTCCCTTCAGTCTTCTCTTCAGGAAATGAAATGCATATTCAGTTAAGATTTGTTGATTTACTTGGCCAGTCCATTTTCCCCCTCATGAAGTCCATTGTTGAGGTTGCAGTGTGTTTTGGACAGCTGCCTTATTGGAAAAAAAGTTCCTCTCATTTCGTTAGGATATGTTTCTTCTTAAACTGGCAGACAGTATGTTTCTGTAGACTTCTGATTTTACTCTGCTACTACCATTATGAATTACATCATCAGTAAAAATGCCTGAGCTGATAGAAGCAGCTATACAAGCTGAAGCCACCACCATGCTTCAGAGATGAACTTGTATGTTGAAGACAGAGTGACCAGATGTCCCTCTTTATGTGGGACTGCCCATCATTTTTATCCTTTGTCCCCCTGTCCCACATCTTGAAACAATTTCCCAAATTTTGACTGGCTCTGCAGCACATGCACTCTTCTAAAATTTGGTTATAACCCCATGGATGCAAGGAAAGCAGGGAAAGCTTTTTACCCTAGCAAAGCAAAGGCTAGCTTCCTTATGCCCATCAGGGAAAGCAACAAGTGACTAAAAAGTCACAAGCTTTTTGCCTCTTTTGCTCGATTTATTTTTCAGTTTCACACAACGGAAAATATTGTGTAGAGTGACACAGTACATGTGTGTCATAGTTGGCTAAACATTGCTAAAATTGTCAGCTACAGTTCAAAAAAGGCATGACAGCCTACGCACCAATCCCTACTAAAACCCAGAGAGGGTTACCATACAGAACAGCAGCTGAAATAACAGTGAACAAAATGAGAACACAGGAGTATAAAAAGACTACTGAATGAGACTATAAAAGCATATTAAATCTTCCTTTTATCCTTGCTGTATTCACACAGCAGGAGAGTTGAAAAAGTTACATTCAAATATCATACGAGATATTTGGCATTTAAATGTTAAATGCCAATCTGGTAACCTGCACAGTTTGTTGTATTTTCATGTTCAAGTTTGATATGAAAATCTACCTCCTAATATCACTAATGTGTCTCATATTGTCTCATACAAACACAGTCTTTGCACCACATTTAGCTTGTTGGGATCTGGACACCCTAGTTTAGGATCATGAGCAGATCCCTTCTTTTGACCTTTCCATCACTTTTGTAGAGGTTTAGGTTTATCTCATCAGTAAAAAAAAACGTTGCCTGAGAACTGTTGTGGCTCATCTGTAATTTTTACCAAATTCCAATTAGGCTTTCTAATTTTTACCACTAGTGATTGGTTTGCATCTTGCAATATGGCCTCTATATTCTGGTTTTCTAAGCCTCTTGAGCAGTGGACTGATATTTCTACCCCTGCTTTTTAGAGGTTTTTCATGATTTTACAGATTGTTGCTTCATTTTTTTTTCTTTACTCTCTCACCATTTGGCACTGGCTGTGCCCAGTGGACTTTCCCTGTTTCCATGGCTTCTGAATAGCATGCTTTTTCTCACACAGATAGCTCTCTGGTATTCATGTTGGTCTACCCTTCTTAACTACTAACGCAGGCTTTAGAGGTGAAAGCCAAAGCTTAAACTGAGAGTTGATATCCAAGGCTCCTTAACAATTAAAAAAAAGATTAATCATATATGACACACCTCAGGAATACCTGTTGCTTGTCATGTTCCAATACTTCTGTTGACTTCAAAAACTGGGTGGTTTAATGCGAAATGTCTTTTGTTGTTTAAAATATCTAGGTGTAAATACCAGGGAATAAAAGCTGAAATTTGATCTCTCTTCCCATATTTATTAATCTAATTCATTGCTTTATAGAACTCTAATATTTATTGATCTCAAATGAAAATGTGTTCAGTGCTCAGCAAAAACAAATTAATTGACTTTGCCATTCCAGTAATTTTGAAGAGAACTGTACACACAACCCCCTTACTACTAAATTCAACCATAATAAGTAAGTGCCCTTACTCTAACCTAAATCTGACTTTAACTCTAAAACTAATTTGCAACCTTCAAACAGGCCTTTGAAGAGATTTGAACAAAATCAAGGTGACCAAAAAGTTTGAGATTTTACTAAATGCTGTAAAGCTCAAACTGGTGCTCATTAAGGTAGCTGTGCGTTGCTTCATGTAGCAAATAAATTCAGTCACTCACCCGTGTAGTTTGAATCAGCAGTTGTTTCTCATTCAACAAGTGCGACTTTATAGCTTTCCTCTTTTCAAAACAGCAAATTAAAAATTGCCTTGCTTTGATGGGGACACTAACACCATTAAAGTTTCTGCCAACATGCTATGCACTAATATTTATATTCTAGGTAAAGTTGTGAAGTAAGAGGGACTTTTCACTCTGGTTGAATCATTTGCAGCATACATGGGCCCAGCTTCACCTCAAATCATATTGTGAAAACTTGTGCCTTTAAACTGACTTTATATACAATTGTGCCACCATATTTGCCTTCTTATCTGTCAGTCTCCTTCTATTTTTTTGTCTTGTCTCCTCTAGCATCAGATGGAAAGCTACTATGGGACAATCCTTCTAAGGTGGGGTGGTATGATGCTTCCTGTGACTGCTACAGAGGGCCATCATGGGGCTGGAGGAACTTCATCAAGCACTTTGACCTTAGGCGGCGCAATTACCTCAAGAATGATGACCTTATCATCTTCGTTGACTTTGAGGGTTAGTGGTCTGTGTTCGATATTCATATGTGAAAATGCAATATATTTCAAAAAATATCCAAATACTAGTCTGTGTTGTGAAGTTCTCAGGCTGGTCTTGAAGCAGACATGACAAGCAACTTCTCTGCCAACAGATATAACATCACTCATCAAAACAGAAGTTCCCATTAAGACTGCAGAGTAAATTCCTGCAGACCTTAATATTGAACAAACTAAAGGTGAGATATTAGTCTTTTTCATTTCACCTTTGAATATTTCGTCACATAACCTCTGTCTCTGTTTGTTCATGTAAAACTATTCAGATGCAACCTGTGCAGTCTGGGATGTGAAGAAAAGCCTGCGTTGATGAAGAACTGTTGGAAGATCACTGCAAAATTAAAGTTATAAACTTAAAACATATAGTTATAGCCATAAGTAATCTGCAGATTAGAATTTGAATGTGCACAATATACTTTCTGAGGGCAATGTCATGGAAGAATTGTCTAAAATAAAGCTATTAAAAAACAGCTATTAAATAAGTACCCTGTGTTCTTTTATGTTTATGTTGCAAGACTTACTGCCATCTCAAGAATGTGCATGTAGAGATGGATGTCTGTTTATATAGAAAAGCCCTTCTGAATGCCAGAACTGGATAATAGAATCACAGCTCTGTTAGGCCTTATATTCCTCTCGCTAGTAAAGACTTGAATTAATTTATTTACAAATAAAAGAACTATCAGAGAAAAAGTTGTTTATCCTTCCCACAACTGTCAAGGATGTATCATCACTGGATCTCTTTGAGCCAGTGGGCCCCGCTGGTGGGCTACGGAGCCACTGAAGGTGGGGCACAAACAACCAGGTAAAAACTATTAAGTGAGACTAAGCTGAATAGATATGGTTTTTATACGAAAAACAAACAAGCAAATGTTTGCTATTGCGCTGATACTATGAACTTTTATTAAAATAAAATTCAGTGTGGATCCCTCTTTTATTGTTAGGGATTCATAAAATTCAGGGGTGGAAGATGTTCATTTTTGTGTGTTGTGGGGTGCTTCTGAAGTGGGGCAAGTCGAAAAAAGTTTGAGAACCATTGCTTTGATCCAGCTTCAGCAAATATTTAATCTCAGCCATCAATGTGTCTTTAAGATCCCATCCCAAAAAAGTTCTCCAGCATGTTATACCCGGTCCTTTTCTACTTCTAAATTCAGATAAAGCTGAAGATATCGTGTTTGGCACCAAAAACCTTTGAAACACAATGTCGAACCAGCTTCTTACATTGAGTGACATTGCCTTGTCCTTAGTACTATTGTGAGAAACCATGGAGCCATTTTTCATTATGAAATATATCTATACAGCTATAAAACAGGTCTCTAAGGTTGCTTGAGTTTAATCCAGAAAGCAGGTTGAGCAAACTAAAGAAAAATCTTTTTACAAGAATTGCTAATCCTAAAAGTATTGGTCTGGAGTGTAATGTTTGCAAAATGAGTGTTTGCTCCTCTGCCATCTATACACAATTGCCATCATTAGATTTGTTTATGGTACAACAATGTCTTAAGATAGCTTAGGGTCAGTCAAGAACTGTGGTCATGATGTAGGCATAGCACCAGGTCCTAGTGGGCGATAATCGGGCAATAATTTGGCTTGCCGATACGATCAGCATAACTTCCTGTTTTTACAAGCAGAAATCTTTAAGGTCAGTTTGCAAAATTGCACCGTATTATTCCTATTGCTCCTATTGTGCTGGCAGATTTTTTATGGTTCTCTTCTTTTAGATGGCAGACTTACTGCCAAAAATTGCTTTGCCATACAGCTTGCATTTGTGTCCTGTCAGGTGGTGGTGATCGTGATCTAACAGGTCATCCAGTGGAATAAAAATTGCTCTTTTTAAAACTGATCATTGATTCTACATAAAAGTGCAGTAATTGTATAGAAGAAAAAGATATACTTTATTGATCCCCTGATGGGGAAACTACGAGATTTCAACACACTCTATTTGTAGGTACATACTCACACAGTCGAGTGATTTTCATGCACACACACAGAGGTGAGGGAAAACAAGGCAGACCATTACAGGCGCCAAGGAACACAGTTGGGGTTCGTTGCCTTGCTGAAGGGTGCCTCGGTGGGGCGTGGGGTGGCTCCAGCCTCCTCAGGCCTACACCTGCCACAGGGAGGGAATCACACTGTTGCTATATCAGCAGCCCTCTGGTTCTCAACCTATCACCATTGCACTGAGCCACTGATAAGTGGAAAGTATCATAGAACATTATCAGATATTGCAGGTGTTACGGCCTGTGATGATCATATTAACTGCTCTGCCCTTTGTTCTATTTGTTTACAAAATCACAGGACAAACTTTACTTTTAACTGAGACTTAATCAGAATACTTTATTAATCCCATGGGCAACTTGCTCAGTAGTTAGCTCATCCTGCTGCAGCCACACAGAGATCACAGATCAAACCAATAAGCAACATAAGTTTATGGCCTTGTAGATAAGTTCTGATTTCCTGATTCTGTTTCTGCTGAATGGAGTTGCCAGTTTATTGCTGTCAGTACATGTGCATGGCTGAACACCTCTCAGTGTTAACTGCAAGGGCTAGTATGGCATTTCTGTTACTCATTAAAAACGGTAATCTTGATCAAAGTTCCTCTCCAGCTGCAGTCTTTATTGGCAAGTTTACCCTGGCCTCAGAGAAACACACGTTGCTGTCTGGATAACGATATGGGGCCTGGATGTCTAAAGAAAATAGCTGTGCTGACTGGAGTCCTTGTAATTTTAAATGTAAGTAATTTTTATCTGAAATCAAAGGAAGCAGGCATATAAAACGGTGTCTCAGCTAAAAGTTTTAATTAAGAAGCCTCTCTTATTTGTGTGCTAGGTGCAAGCTGTTCCAACACCTACTGGTTAGTTTCTATTAACTTTTTTCAGCTAAGTACATATAAAAAGCTCTTTTCTTTGCCATTTCTTGCACTAATTACACCTCTATTCTGTAGGTGATAATGCCGATGCAGGTGAACTGAGAGATGACATACCTGAGATCAACAGAGGTACAGTTTTTAGGCATCTGGTGCAATTACAAGCATATTCTCTGATGCTTTCTTGACCGATAGTCAGTTTTACTAAACATGTGTATTTCACACTTCTAGGGTTGAAACACCTGTTTGAGGGAGACATTGCTGGTAAAGTAGGTATACACGGAATATATTCAGTAATTGTATTTCTGAATGAAAAAGGATGTTCTGAATGCTTTTAATTTGTCTTGCAGCCAAGCAGAAATGCAATCGTTGATCAAACACGCAGATGGAAATTTCCGATACCTTATATCTTAACTGATTCTTTAGGTACGTATTTCACAATAAGACGCATTCTACCAGTAGAAGAACTGAAGAACGTGTACTGATTGAGAATATATTCCTTTTACTGTAGATCTGAATGCTAAAGGTGTGATTCATCAGGCTTTTGAGGAGTACCGTTTGAGATCCTGTGTGGACTTCAAGCCCTATGAAGGAGAGTCCACTTACATCTCCTTCACCAAGCTCTCTGGGTGAGCTGCCCCATGCACAGTTTGACACAGGAGTGATCTTGGCTGTTACTCAGTTTTATTGGCCCTGCGGTTAGGTCATCAAAATGCCAAAGATTAGGAAATGCTGATGCGATAAAATGCTGTTTAAAAGTCAATATAACAATAGATATTAAAAATTCTATTTCAACAATTCAGATGCTGGTCATATGTTGGAGATGATAAAAGAGGCCAGAATGTGTCCATCGGGAGTGGGTGTGACACTAAGGCTATTGTGGAGCATGAGCTCCTCCATGCTCTGGGTTTTTACCACGAGCAATCTCGTTCAGACAGAGATGACTACGTTGTAATCTGGTGGGACCAGATTGAAGAAGGTGAGTCAGAATTATTTCGTCATATGTTTTGTTCAGAGGCTACAATCCTGAAGCTAGCAATACTGAAGAGAAGAGTTTAGAGGACTCCATGAGAAGCCCACCCACTGTTGACAAGCCACCAACTAACAGATTCAAATTATCACTTACCCTGTTACATCCTTCCATGTAGTCTAGTCATACACAATACGGACAAAATTATATCTTAACCACTCAATTCAGGTGTTTTAGTCAGTTCCATTGCCACATGTGTATAAAATCAAGCACCTAGCCATCAGTCTGCCTTTACAAACATTTGTGAAACAATGGGTTATTCTAAAGAGCTCAATGAATTTGAACGTGGTAGTATAAGAGCATGTTGGTCAGCAAAAGTCAGTTGGTAAAATTTCTTCCCTTCTTCCCTTAGATATTCCACCATCAACTGTGAGTTGTATTATTGCAAGTGTAAGCATTTAGGAACCACAGCAACTAAACAAATGGCAGACCACGTAAAGTTACAGAACGGGATCCCTGAGAGCCGAGGCACGTAGTGCCTAAAAGTTGAAAGTGTTCTGCTGACTCAATAAGTCCAGAGTTTCAAACCTCCTCTGAAGCTGAGAGCTTCAAGCAGCTGCATGCAAGCCTTACATTGCCAATCGCAATGCCAAGCATTGTATGGAGTGGTGTAAATCGAGCAACATCTAGACTCTGGAGGAATAGATACATCTTCTGTAGAGTAACAAATCACGCTTCTGTCCGATGGGTGAGTCTGGGTTTCGTGAATTCCAGGAGAATGTTACCTGACTGTATTGTCCCAACTGTAGAGTTTGGTGGAGGAGGGAGAATGCTATGAGGTTGTTTTTCCAGAATTGGTCTGAGCCCTTTAGTTCCAGTCAAGGAAAAATCTTAATTTTCTAGCTTACAAAGACATTTTGTACAATTCTATGCTTCCAACTCAGTGGGAACAGTTTAGGGAAGGCCCTCTTCTGTTCCAGCTTGACTGTGCCCCTGTGCACAAAACAAGGTCCATAAATTCATGGTTGGATGAGTCTGGTGTGAAAGAATTTTAACTGGCCCACACAGAGCACTGAACTCAACCCCATCGAACACATTTGGGATGAACTAGAACTGAGATAGCAAGCCAGTGTCTGGCCTGACAAATTCTGTTGTGGATGAATGTGCAAAAATTCCCACAGAAACACTCCAACATCTTGTAGAAAGCCTTCACAGAAGAGTGGAAGCTGTTATAGCTGCAAAAGGGGGACCAACACCATATTAATGCCTATGGATTTTCTAAATCCATAGACGTTAACATGGTGTAATGTGTAGATTTGTCCATATAATGTATTCCCATATAAATTTTTCCTGTTCATTCAGTACCTCCTGTAAACATGTATAGTAAATACTCAGTGATGTGTAGCAGTTATAATTGAGGGGTTGATATCATGGTTGTGTTGTGTCACTTGCATATGTCTATGACAGTGTTGCACTCTCCCAACAGGCAAAGAGCACAATTTCAATAAGTACGAAGATGACTTCATCACTGATCTGAACACACCGTATGATTATGAGTCGATCATGCACTACAGGCCATTCTCCTTCAACAAGAATGACAGCATCCCAACAATCACCACCACCATACCCTACTTTAATGAAGTCATTGGTCAACGGCTAGACTTTAGTGAAGTTGACATCACTCGGCTCAATCGCATGTATGACTGTGGTAAGTGCTTGCTGTTAGAGCCTGGATGCTCTAAGACACATTCATTGTAAGTTGTCATTAATATATGGCAAACTGTTAAGTAGATTCCTCTTGCTTATTAATTCAGGTAAGTAAACTGTTGTGGAAGCTGAATTAATTTTACGTTACATATTTTTAAAGCTCCACTGATCAGCATGTTTTCAGATTAATAATTATGCCTCTGCTGCAGAGGCATTATGTTTTTGTGTTGTCTGTCCATGTGTCTGTCTGTCCGTTACACATGCTGTTACCACTACACCACGCTTTGTTTGTGTGGTTGATACCTATTTTGAGTAGAAGAACTGGTAACGCTGATGAGATAGTGGGGGTCAAAGGTAAAGGTCACACGGTGATTAATGATATGTTTGTTACCATAATGGCAGTTTAATGGGAAGCTGGCTCTTGGCCAAGCTTTGTATGCTTAATTACTGTGATGGGTAGAGGAACTAATAATAATTATTTTTGTGGTTGTCGGGTTAAAGGTCAAGGTCACATGGGGTTCTCAGTGAAAACATAGTTGCCACCACAGACTCTTACTGTGCTGCTGGTGTCATGATTTTCTAAAGGACCCAGATACACACCAAGAGGCTAGAAATGTTTTAAAGGGTTTATTGAAGCATGGACAGATTTTGCATTTGGTGGTCTGGAGGTTCTGAGAGCAGGCAGGCAGGTGATTCGGTCCTTCCTGGGAGCTCTGGGGGTAGCAGACAACTGGGTTTCCTAAAAGAAAGGACTAGATGGCTGGGTCAAAACTAGTTATACAGATGGTCAAGAGGTTTTGACATAAAGCCTGACGTTACCACTGAAGGTAGCCAACAATCTGGCGAGGATACTGGTGAAGAACTGGGTCTTAAGTATTGCAGGGGTTGGTGGAGATTGAGTACAGGTTGTGTCCGTCACAAATGGAGATGACGAGACCCCCAGGAAGGACCAGTCAGGGAATAAAGCAGGAAACCACAGGGAAGGGGCAGCAATCCAGGCCATGACAGCTGGTTCATTGCATTGCCAATACTTGTATGGGTATGGTTAGTTTGTAACCTTGGTTCTCTGAAGTGAAGAGACTCTCCCTCCACTGTTACATATGGAATATGCAAAAGAGTCGCAAGATAGTCTCAGTATGATGGAGAATACTAGAATGGGTAGAAGAATTGATAACACTTTTGAGGTCAGCGCATCCATCAGTCTGTTACAAAATTCACCACTATATGAGCTGACTTGTTTGCTGGAGCTTTTCTAGGCGCAGTCCTGGCAATTTCAGTAGTCATAATTTTAATTATTTTTCAGTTCTTAGTGAAAAAATCCACAGATAATTACCAACTCACTCTGTCATCCTACTCAGCTTCACAGAGCGTTGTAGCATATTTTTGATCATTATACGTGTTAACAAGCGTGTTCACAGGTTGATGAAAATTTTGAAACTGTTAGCAAAATAATTAACAGTTTTGCTGTTCCTATATTGTTGGCACGTCTTCAGTGGTTCTTTGAATTAGTAGATTACTGCTAATAGCACAGCAATAGCTTGAAATAAGGCTGCACTACCACTTGCAGCCTGTCAGATGGTGATGGTCATGGTCTTATTGGTCATGATCATGGAGGGAGTGGTCCTTCTGATTGACTTCCACATAGAAGGACTTCCTATCACCATCAGTAAATGGCCACTGCTTTGACATGCTGACACATTCACATATTTTTTATGAATTTTATGGCAATGGTTATTACTAACCTAATGATCCTAATGCTCCTGAACTCAAGCAAGATTAATTTGTCCTGGACGTGACTGTTCGCAAACATCATATATTTCTGAATGGTTTTTAAAGGGCAAATGAAACGAGTTGAGAAAACACATAATTGGATTAGCAATGCAATTTTACTCCTAAACGTTTGCATTCCATAAAAATTGTGAAATTTCCAGTATATTTTGGCTTTATCATTAGTTTTCTAATAAATATGGTCAGAAAACACATAATACCACATGATAATTTAAACAATATACTACTGGAAAAGTGACTTTTTGTGATTTTTTTTCAAAATTGTTTCATTTGCCCTTTAATCCTCATTAATTTGTCCAGTACAGCCAATCAACTAAAAGAAAACTTATCACTTTTCTTCTGTACTTCCCACACTACGATAACCTGTGAACGCAATGGGTTATGAACTAAGCTACTACATTATTGATGCTCTGATATCGCTAATGTTCTGTCTGAAACAATTGTATTTTACATGAGAAATAGTACTTTTTGATTCAGAATATAAATTAAACTGGCTAAAAACAGCCATACAGTATTTTAAGTTTTGCTGGATGACTGTTAGCTTTCCCTTTTCAGCCAACACACTTACTCTTCTGGACCAGTGCTCCTTTGAACTGATCAATATCTGTGGAATGATCCAGAGTGAGGAGGACAATGCAGATTGGGTTCAGACACTGAGCAATCCAGTGGATATAGATCACACCCTGGCAGGGCGCTGCAGAGGTACTAAACAACTTTCATATGCAAGTCTGTCATTTATAAATCTACATACTGTTGTAATGACCTGCAGTGTTACGTTCACCTCTCTAACTCAGTTACCTAAGCATGCACTGCTGACCACATCTCTTTTTAGATTCTGGCTACTTCATGAAGTTCGATACATCTCTTGGTGATGCTGGCAGCAGTGCCTTGCTGGAGTCACGTATCCTCTATCCCAAGCGAGACGAACAATGCCTTCAGTTCTTCTACAAGATGACAGGAGCAGCTGGGGACAAACTGGTAATATGGATCAGGACTGATGATGGGACAGGGACGGTACACACTGTCAGGAAGATCCACACCATTACAGGTATGTTGTACTTAAGTGTTTCAAAGGAGCTTATGTTTATGCCAACCTGTCACTGAAAAATTGACTTTCATACAAACATTACAGTATAAATTAGACTAGTTCATCACCTGCTTTTTATCTCTTAGGTGATGGGGATGATGCTTGGAAAATAGCACATGTGACCCTCAAGGTGACAAAGAAGTTCCGTTATTTTTTCCAAGGCATTAGAGGATCATCTAGCTCCACGGGCGCAATCTTAATTGATGACATCACTCTCACTGAGACTGTTTGCCCCAATGCTGTCTGGCAAATCCAAAACTTTACCAGTCTTCTTGCCACAACTCCTGTAGGTAGTCCGCTTAGAAGCAAATGCTTCTACAACTTGGAGGGCTACTCGTTTGGAATCAGTGTATACCCAAATGGAAGAGATAGCGGATACCCAGACTATGTTGGTGTCGCCTTGCACCTGTGCAGTGGAGAAAATGACGCAGTGATGCAGTGGCCAGTCCAAAACAGGCAGGCGACCTTTGCTGTCATGGACCAAGACCCAGATGTTAAATTAAGGATGTCTTCCACAAGAAGCTTCACTACAGGTAGGCAAAAGTCAGGCAGACGTTTTACTAAAAAAGATGAAGGCTTATTCCACATTCAGTCAACTCTGTGCAGTCCTCTGATAAAAATAAGTGTACCTCATGATTTAGTAGGGTGTCGAAGCTGCTTTCAATTAAATTAAATTAAATTTTATTCATATATTGCCAATTCACAACAAAAGTCACCTTAAGGCACTTTACACTGTAAGGTAAAGACCCTACAATATTAGAGAGAAAACTCCAACAATCACATGATCCTCTATAAGCAAGCACTCTGCAACAGTGGGAAGGAAGAACTACCTTTAAACAGGGAGAGACCTCCAGCAGAATCATGCACATCTGCCTTGACCAGCTGGGGTGGGGAGAAAGAGAAGAGAGAAAGCAGAGCAAAGAGAAACACAGACTATGGGAGAGAGAAGATAAGATTTAATGGCATGCAGCAATCACAAATAAATACATGGGGAGTAAAAAGAGGTGGGTGGAGAAGAAGCTCAGATCATCATAAGAAGCCCCCCCAGAAGCCTAAACCTACTGCAGCATAACGAGACCCTAACTATAGGCTTTATCAAAAAAGGAAGTTTTCATCCCAAACTTAAAGGAACACGGGGTTATTCCTTCTTTGACTATCAGCCTTTCTTTATTTTTGACGAAACTGTTTTCTTTTGTGCTATCTCTCTCTGACATACACGTTTCAGCTGTGAATATTCTGACTGTTTTGCCCCTCAGATGCTAACGCCCGTTGGAACAAACCAACAGCCACATCAGGGGCAGTGTGGGACCCCGACTGTGCATGCTTTCGCACTCCAGACTTTGGCTGGAGCACATTCATTTCTCACAAGCAGCTGCAGAGGAGGAGCTTCCTCAAGAATGATGACCTCATCATTACTGCCGACTTCAATGGTAAGAAATATAATGGGCTTATTGATTTTTCCCCTTAACGGTTTGCATTAACCTGATGGTTCCTTAGATTTGACCCACCTGATCAAGACTGAAGTGCCTGTCCAAACGGCTGCCCCAAGCAGTGACGTCACAGATGAGAAGTTGAAGAGTGACGTGGAAATGAGACCAGAGTCTCCCAAACACAGAGTAGTACGTGCTGCTGACCCCTGTTACCCTAATCCCTGTTTTAATGGAGGTGTGTGCGTGGAGAGGGAGGGTAAATCATCTTGCAGGTTGGTAACTGTCATTTTTGGGATGGATATACTGCACAGCATTAAGAGATTATTTTGCAGCAGTGGACTTAATATTTTTTAATTAGACTATGACAACCTTCCTGTGGCATAGAACTCACTCCCTGTATATATAGATAGGCTTTTCATGTTTAAATAGAACCTACAGGGTTTAAACAAAATGTTCAGTTCAAATACAGTGTTTGATAGAATAAGTATAGAACATGAGTATAAACAGAAGATTAATTTGAGAGCGTTAAATAAAATTCCCACTGAGATAAACAGCTTAGCGTAGTATAAAAATTGAGCAGCTAGTTGGTTCTGCTAAAAGTTTAAAAATATGCCTAACAGCATTTTTGATGCAGAGTAATTCACTGATTGCCAAAAATTACATTATGTTATTTGTTTAATTATTTCTTTAAATACTATTATATTTTCTTTACTGTCTGTAAAGCAACTGTCTGACATCTTGACATATTTTTTTTTTTTATTCCATAGTAACATTAGATCAATAAACCAGCCACAGGGGCCCACAAGCCA
The DNA here is from genome assembly GCA_015106775.1 of Etroplus canarensis. NCBI lineage: Eukaryota > Metazoa > Chordata > Actinopteri > Cichliformes > Cichlidae > Etroplus > Etroplus canarensis. The sequence goes on from VUQH01079772.1 coordinate 22,570, forward strand.
GTGTAGTCCTAGTGCCGGTCCCAAGCCCGGGTAAATGGTGAGGGTTGCGTCAGGAAGGGCATCCGGCGTAAAAACTGTGCCAAATCAAATATGCGGATTCATAACACGACTTCCATACCGGATCGGTCGCGGCCCGGGTTAACAACGACCGCCTCCGGTGCCGTTAGCCAACAGGGTGCCGGTGGAAACTATGCTACTGTTGGCCGAAGACCAAGGAGGGGGAGAGGGGGGAAAGCGTGTTAGGAGGCAGAGAGAGAGAAGAAAAGGTAGGAGGGTGGAGGTGAGAGTAGGGACTTTAAATGTAGGGACTATGACTAGTAAAGGGAGAGAGCTGGCTGATATGATGG